>MCFE01000566.1:0-57288 GCA_002104905.1 Basidiobolus meristosporus CBS 931.73 | reverse complement strand
GTAGCTGCTGGTTTACAGTCTTCCATTTTGTACTTCTTTAGTATATCTTGAATATACTTGGATTGGCTTAGGGTAATAGTCTGGGTACTTCTGTCTATGGAGAACTTAATCCCTAAGTAGTAACTAAGTTCTCCTAGATTGGACATCTTGAACTCCTTAGATAGGCTGGATTTAGTCTCTTCCAATGTTTCTAGGTTATTGGCGGCTATAATAAGATCATCCACATATAGAGCTAATAGAACTGGATTTGCTCTATCTGGCTTATAGTATATACTATAGTCAGCATTACTCCTTTTGAAACTCAAAGATTCCAAATAAGAATCTATCTTGCAATTCCAGGCTCTTGGTGATTGTTTGAGACCATATAGTGACTTTTTAAGCTTGCAGACCAAATGGGGGTTATCTTGGTCAACAAACCCATCAGGCTGGTCCATATACACGTCCTCATCAAGTTCTCCATTCAAAAATGCAGTTTTTACATCCATTTGATGAATAAAAAACTTATATTTGGCTGCAATAGCCAATATTAATCTGATGGAATTAAACTTGGCTACCGGTGCAAAGGTCTCAGTATAGTCAAGTCCTTTTGTTTGAGAGTATCCTTTGGCTACAAGTCTTGCTTTGTATCTTTCAATTGTACCATCAGCCTTGTATTTTGTCTTGAAGACCCATCTGCATCCAATTGATTTTTGGTTGATTGGTAATTTGACTAAGTCCCAAGTTTGATTTTCCATCAGGGCCTGATATTCCTCAGTCATTGCAGATCTCCAAAACTTTGTCTGAGGGCTATTTAGGGCCTCTTTTACAGTCTGGGGTTCATCAATATGGACTGAATAGGCATAGGCTAAGTTTGTACCCTCATTAATATAGTAATTTGGGCTATTTCTTGTCCAATTTGATCTCTGGGCATTTGATACTGGAATGATCACTTCTGGGATATTCCTGGGCACTGATTCTGGCTGAACCACGGTTGTAGAGTCCTCTGGAGTGAAAAAATTTTCATTGTTTTGCTCTGATTCAATCCTGACAATTGGTGGACTTGAGATCAAATTTTTGTCATCATCTGATGTCATTTTTTGTGAAAATTTTGAATTTTCATCAAACAACACATCCCTGGACTTGATAAGCTTCTTTGCTTTGGTATTGTAGAGTCTGTATGCCTTACTCTCATTGCAGTAGCCCAAAAATATGCATTTTACACTTTTTGGCTCAAATTTTGACTGATTTCCGGCCAGTTTTTTGGCATATGCTGTACACCCAAATATTCTTAGATGTTCTGCACTTGGTCTGTATCCATACCATGCTTCAAATGGAGTAGAATCACAAAGTATTCTGTTATAACTCCTATTTTTAAGATATACAGCAGTGGCAACTGATTCTACCCAAAAATCATAGGATAATTTTTGATCATGGATCATAGATCTTGCCATATCAATTATTGATCTGTTAGCTTGTTCTGCTACTCCATTTTGCTGTGGGGAGTATGGTACAGTAGTCTCTTGATTTATCCCATGAATTTTGCAGAAGTGGATGAAGAGTTTTGAGGTATATTCTCCACCATTGTCAGAGCGTATTTTCTTGATTTTTTCACCAGTTTCTCTCTCCACCATGGCTTTAAACTCCCTGAACTTAGACAGAGCTTCTTCCTTTCTCTCCATGAAGTAGACCCATGTGTATCTTGTATAATCATCAATAAAAGTGATTAAATACTTCATCCCACCTAAGGATAAATTTTGCATAGGTCCACACAGATCTGAGTGAATTAGATCTAATTTTTTCTTAGTTTTGATTAACCCAGAGCTCTTGAACAGTTGTCTGGCTTGTTTCCCATATGTGCAGGCTTCACAGTGCTCCAAAATAGCTGGGGGATCAATTTTCACTCCAGAAATTAGCTGATCTTTGATCATTTTACGCAAATAATCAAAATTGATGTGTCCAAATCTCCTGTGCCAAAGCATTGGTGTTTCTTCATTTAAGTTACTTATATTGGCTTCCAGATATGATGGAATATAAGTCAACTTGTATAGATTCTGATCTCTGATGCCCAAAGCAATATGAGCACCATTTTGATCAGTGATCCTGCATCCAGAATTGTCAAAACTGAAACTGAGTCCTTCTGCTGTGGCCTTGCTTACGGAGAGTAGGTTCTTGGCTATTTCTGGTACATAGAGTACTTCTTTAAAGGTCAGTGTATGGCTTCCTTCACTGCTTCTTAGGTTTACTTGGATAGTTCCTTCTCCCACTGCATCAAGTGTTCTATTGTCACCCATGAAAACCTTCTTAATTGGAATTTCTTGATATTGGGTAAAAAGTTCTTTTTGGTGTGTAAAGTGTTGAGAAGCTCCAGAGTCAATATACCACGTCTGAGAATCCTTGTTTGTGGTCATATTTAGTGCAGATATGAATAGACTATCTTCAGTTGTTGCAGCATTTCCATATTCAGGCTTCTTTTGCTGATAATCTCTCTTTTTGAAACATCGGTCTGATGTGTGTCCTTTCCTTTTGCAGTAGTTGCAAATTAGGTTGCTGTTGCCTTTGTAGGGTCTTGGGTACCTCCTTTGTTGGTTATCATTGCTTATTAAAGCATTTTCTTCTTCCTTCTTATTGGCGCTTGATTTTCTTAATTCTTCATCCAGGAGCCTTCCATATACGTAATTTAAGGTCAAATCTTCAGTTCTGGACTCTAGGGCTGATACAAGGCCCTGAAACTTGTCTGTCAGGCTATTCAGGATGGTAACTATCACATCCTCATCAGTAGTTGGTACGCCCACAGATTCCATCTCATCTACCAGCAGGGTAATTCTGTTAATTAGATTTTTCATTTCTTCTCCTGGCAGCATCTTTGTAGTAAAGAATTTTCTTCTCAGATACATTTTCTTGGCAGCTGAACATGACTGGTAGGTGTCTTCTAATGCCTTCCAGGCATTCTTTGCCGTTTTTGCTCTTGAGCATTGAATTAGCAATTTGTCCTTGACATTAAGGCAAATGCAGTTAAAGGCACTTTGTTCTTTCTTCTGGTACTTTAAGGCTTCCTCTCCCACGTTTTTAGGAGGGCATTCTTCTCCCATGACAATATCCCAAAGGCCTCTTTCTTGCAGCAGCATCTTCATCTTCACCTTCCACACTTGGTAGTTAGATCCATCCAACTTTTCAGCAGAGGGAAAAATTCCAGTAATAGCAGTAGTAGACATTGCAGAGAGTGACAGCTTGGGGCTCATAACCTGTTGTAAGAGTCTTGGAGATATTGGAAGTGATTTGGAGAACAAGTAGATTATGTGGTTTTCACTTAATGATTTATTGAATGTAAAAGTAGTATTTATACTTTTACCTGGTCTTGGCATTACAAACACGTAGAATAGGTTAAGGAAGGTCCCAAGAACATGTGTGCAAAGTTTGGGGCTGTTTGGACAACTTTGAGAATTTTCATGTTCTGGGTACCTGGCATTTTGGTGAAAAATATTCCAAGTAAATCCCAACAAGGAATTTGGTCAGTATTCTCTAGGATTTGAAGGTGATGATCTAAGTGACTAAGCTAGGTGAATATTTAGGTGGAAATACAAATTTTTACAACAGAATTAAACTTGCCTACCAATGCAAAGGTCTCAGTATAGTCAGGTCCTTTTGTTTGAGAGTATCCTTTGGCCACAAGTCTTGCTTTGTATCTTTCAATTGTATCATCAGCCTTGTATTTGGTCTTGAAGACCCTTCTGCATCCAATTGATTTTTTGTTGATTGGTAATTTGACCAAGTCCCAAGTTTGATTTTCCATTGGGGCCTGATATTCCTAAGTCATTGCTGATCTCCAAAACCTTGTCTGAGGGCTATTTAGGGCCTCTTTTACAGTCTGGGGCTCATCAATATGGACTGAATAGGCATAGGCTAAGTTTGTACCCTCATTGATATAGTAATTTGGGCTATTTCTTGTCCAATTTGATCTCTGGGCATTTAATACTGGAATGATCACTTCTGGGATATTCCTGGGCACTGCTTCAGGCTGAACTATAGTTGTAGAGTCCTCTGGAGTGAGAAATTCTCATTGTTTTGCTTTGATTTAATCCTGACAATTGGTGGACTAGAGGACAGATTTTTGTCATCTTCCAATGTCATTTTTTGTGAAAATTTTAAATTTTCATCAAACAACCCATCCCTGGACTTGATTAGCTTCTTTGCTTTGTTATTGTAGAGTCTGTATGCTTTACTCTCATTGCAGTAACCCAAAAATATTCATTTTACACTTTTTGGCTCAAAAACTGGCTGATTTCCAGAAAGTTTCTTGGCATATGCTGCACACCCAAATATTTGTAGATGTTCTGCACTTGATCTGTAACCATACCATGCTTCAAATGGAGTAGAATCACAAAGTATTCTGTTATAACTCCTATTTTTAAGGTATACAGATATGGCATCTGATTCTACCCAAATATCATAGGATAATAATTGATCATGGATCATAGATCTTCCCATTTCAGTTATTTATCTGTTTGCACGTTCTGCTACTCCATTTTGCTGTGGGGAGTATGGTACAGTAGTCTCTTGCTTTATCCCATGAATTTTGCAGAAGTAGATGAAGAGTTTTGAGATATATTCTCCACCATTGTCAGAGCATATTTTCTTGATTTTTTCACCAGTTTCTCTGTCCACCATGGCTTTGAACTCCCTGAACTTGGACAGAGCTTCTTTCTTTCTCTCCATGAGGTAAACCCACATGTATCTTGTATAATCATCAATAAAAGTGATTAAATACTTCATCCCACCTAAGGATAAATTTTGCATAGGTCCACACAGATCTGAGTGAATTAGATCTAATTTGTCTTAGTTTTAATTGACCCAGAGTTCTTGAACGGTGGTCTGGCTTGTTTCCCATATATGCAGGCTTCACAGTGCTCCAAATTAGCTGGAGGATCAATTTTTACTCCAGAAACTAGCTGATCTTTGATCATTTTGCGCAAATAATCAAAATTGATGTGTCCAAATCTTCTGTGCCAATGCATTGGTGCTTCTTCATTTATATTACTTATATTGGCTTCCAAATACAATGGAATATAAGTCAACCTGTATAGATTCTGATTTCTGATACCCAAAGCAATATGGGCACCATTTTGATCAGTGATCTTGCATCCAGAATTGTCAAAGCTGAAATTGAGTCCTTCTACAGTGGCCTTGCTTACAGATTGCAGGTTCTTGGCTATCATCTGGAACATAGAGTACTTCTTTAAAGGTCAGTGTATGGCTTCCTTCACTGCTTCTAAGGTTTACTTGGATAGTTCCTTTTCCCACTGCATCAAGTGTTCTATTGTCACCCATGAAAACCTTCTTAATTGGAATTTCTTAATATTGGGTAATATGTTCTTTTTGGTGTGTATAGTGTTGAGATGCTCTAGAGTCAATATACCACATCTGAGAATCTTTATTTGTGGTCATATTTAGTGCAGATATGAATAGTCTATCTTCAGTTGTTGCAGCATTTCCATATTCAGGCTTCTTTTGCTGATTATCTCTCTTCTTGAGGCACTGGTCTGATGTGTGTTCTTTCCTTTGCAGTAGTTGCAAAACAGGTTTCTGTTGCCTTTGTAGGGTCTTGAGTACTTCCTTTGTTGGTTATCATTTCTTATTAAAGCATTTTCTTCTTCCTTCTTATTGGTGCTTGATTTTCTTAATTCTTCATCCAAGAGCCTTCCATATATGTAATTTAAGGTTAAATCTTCAGTTCTGGACTCTAGGATTGATACAACGCCCTGAAACTTGTCTGTCAGGCTATTCAGGATGGTAACTATCACATCCTCATCAGTAGTTGGTATGCTCACAGATTCCATTTCATCTACCAGCAGGGTAATTCTGTTAGTTAGATTTTTCATTTCTTCTCCTGGCAGCATCTTTGTAGTAAAGAATTTTCACCTCAGATACATTTTCTTAGCAGCAGAACACTTGGACAAGGAGTGAGTACTATATTTAGTACTCACAGGATGCAGGTTGGTTCCTATTGTAACCTTGCACTCCATGGCCTATGTGGCATGCAGAGGCACTACAATCAGGTTGAGCAATGCAATAAGTCCATTAAATAGACATAAAAACTTCACTCATGTACAGAGATGTTGATAAGTATGTGTATTAGTATCCATCCAGATGGGTTTTGAGCAGTCATCCTGGAAATAATGACCACCTAGCCCAAAGAGATTGCAACAACCACTTGAGAATTACATGGTGGCCAATTATATCTTTTCCACCCAGCACCATAGGCCAATGAAATGGCCGGCCAAGAGTGAATGGTTACTGGTGATGAATGCCCCAAGCACCCCAACTCAGTGAAGGAGCGCCTTAGTTCCAAAGGGGGTAAAGCAAGCAGCAATAGTAACGCAATGATAGGGTGAGGTTGAAAAGTGCAAACAGGTACGCAAACGGAACGGCAATTCATGGGAGCGTCAAAGCATCCGGCTGAAGCTAGCAGCACAAGGGCGCTTTCCGGATTTCAGACGGTGCAAGTACGACTCATGCACCTTCCAGGCCGAATGATTAGGGGAGATTTGCAACCTGGTCAGTTATTAAGCCAAACGCTGTATGAACCAATTCAGAAGGGAGTGTTCTGGACGCTTGGGTCTACCCTATACCCGTAACCCTATTCTCGCGACACTTCAACAACTTCCCTTCAAGGTGAAAAGTCCAGTTCAGAAGGGACTTTGGCGATGCCGGGATCGGTGCAACACGAGCCTGCCCGAGACGTGTTTAGCATGTGCCCATACTCCCAGTAATTCCTGACAATCCCTCAATCCCTCATCGGCCCCGAACGCTTCTGCGCCTTCGCACGACACCAGGAGATCATGGTAAGGTCAGGTCAGGTCAGGTGTCAGAAGGCCTCGTCTGAATAGATTATCCAACCAATCAGCACAGTTGCCGATTCAGCCTGCCTACCTGGGATTTTGGCCAGGGAAAATCATGCTGTGGGGCTCAGATACAACAATTGATTCACGTGGACCTGACCGCGCCCGGTTAACAGTACTTGGTCACCAACTGTGGGACGGAGGGAAACTGACGTAATTCGATGCCCCGGTTCGAAACCTAGAGTTATGATCAGGAGAGGTGACTGGGAAGGCGCCGGAATCTCCCAGACGGAAGAAATATCGACAATTAGGGTTATTAACAGGATACCATATTTGGTGGATGGTAAGTGAGACTTACATAATGATGCTCACATTTGCTGCACTGAAACCAGGCGTCGCGTCCTGTGTATGGCTGGTGCTGGACATGGCAGAAATCACTCGGTGTGTAACCCAGGCGGGCATTGGCGTTTGTGGAAATTTGGGTTCGGCCAACAATGAGTGGCCTCTTCAAAGGTTGAACAAATATATGGAAGTCTAGATGCATTGGCCATCATGGAGCAAGCCAGGATCCTTGGGACAGCTTGTGGACGGACTTTTCCTCGGAATCCGTCAGAATGCACCCTGGTGGTGCTTTCGCCCATGGTACCCCTATGTCATGGGGTTACTTGGCTCAGGTATATGTGGTGTAACTCTTCCATATAACAGTTCAGTGATCATGGATTGGGTATGTTCTGTCTGAGCCGCGCATAGGGCGTAATCTGCACCACCTTGGCAGCAATCGAATAGTACACTGAAATAAGGGATATTCTGTAATCAGCATTGAGCACCTAATAGAATTGGGATGCGCAGTCTTCGAAGGAAATGCCCACCCAGTAAGCCAAGATACAGTGCATCAGTATCCGGAAGTTTTTCGAGATCTCCTACGAATCCGAATAGCATGCAGTGTTCATGTACTGCTGAATGGTAAGTCGTGGGTTCGGAGCGGCCGCTACGTTAATGCTGTTGCACGTTTTCCACAGTTCTTTCGCCATATCGTCCGCTCACCATCCCCTTTGGAAAATCAATCCTCAGTACGCATTTGATAAAGACCCACATCTCGTGTATCCCTGGGAGTTGGTTGGTGAACAGGCTGGTGATGGCCAATCAGTGCTGTTGCTTTCCAAATCCTTGGCCAGTGCTGTTAGCCACCGATAACACTTCGTTCAATTGCCGATCGTTGGCAATCGGGTGGATATGCTGGTGCGACCAAAGAGAAATATGGAAATCTTGGTCTTAGATAGCCTTTATCCATGTCACCAAGGCAAACTGCTGAGGGGACATGTGGCTGGGGCCGATTATGTATTAGGTTTACGGAGTCTATCTATTATGTATAGATGGAGGTTTTCCATGCACATGTCCGTGTTCCACCCATCGATCGTCTGGCTATTCTCCTCTTGTTTGGCCCGTCATTAAGATACCAACATGCATGTTGTTTGTTCATGGGGATATGTGTGGCAAACTCTAATTCCACCTGTGATGTTCCTATTACTTGGTGGGTTTCCAGGGAAATGGGATTTTTAATGATCGCATTTAGATTGGCCCTCTGTGAGACGCCATGATTTCTTGATATCACCATGTCTTTGACTAATTTCCATTTTGATGTACGGCTCTATTGAATGGAAAGGTCCCAGAGTTCAACCTGTTACCTGCTCCTAAACTCTTAAATAAGTACATATTATGTTTGCTGGCAAAGTATGTCATCATTGCTACTTATTGCATTGCTTACTGGACTTGTACTCCCTGAAATCCGAATACTACAGTAGAATAGGAATCAGTATAAAAAACGCACTCGCCACAC
Source organism: Basidiobolus meristosporus CBS 931.73 (assembly GCA_002104905.1). NCBI lineage: Eukaryota > Fungi > Basidiobolomycota > Basidiobolomycetes > Basidiobolales > Basidiobolaceae > Basidiobolus > Basidiobolus meristosporus. The sequence continues at coordinate 48,636 of MCFE01000566.1, read as the reverse complement.
CTTTATTAACCTCCAGTCTGCTCGTTTTTGGTTGACGATATTCCTCCCTCACCTCTTTCAGGTTGTCTATAGGTTTTAACGCCTTTATCGTAATCAATCAGGTTTATTCGTTGCTCCCGACCATTAGAATATCCCAGTCTTCTTTCTTTGAAAGCCCTACCATCAGACACAACAATTTACAACCGGATTCACCAACGCAGCCGAATCGAGCTTATTCGCGGTTATATCGTGCGGATTTCTTCAACTTATATACCGCCTGTACCATATTGTGACCTATAGAGTGAATAGTAGCTTTGCACATTCTCGGCACCTCCCCTTGTAATTTTAAATTTTCTTGTAATCTTGACTGTTCATGACCTTCGCCTCTCGCCGATTATCTGTGGTCACCGAGGATAAATTCGCATCCGACGCAGTAATCCACACTACAACTACCAACATGGGAGCCGATTTTTTAACATACGTGGGTGAGATTCTGGCTTCCATGGGCCACGACAGCCCAAACAAATACACCTACTCTCTCAACCGTGGGTCTTCGGAGGTCGAGATGCAGGTGGAAAAGGCCCTTCAACAGGTGTTGCGTCGCCAACTATTCTTGGAAAAGGAGTTGGAGAGATACCAGCAACGTTATGGTAGAATTCCTCCTCCTAGTGAGGTGACCAACCCCCGCCCGTACTTACCGATAGGCTCCAATGGGGATTCCGCGGAGTGTGATTATCTCGCCAGACAACGAGAGACCCATACTCCGGAAGGGCAAGGCAAATTCTCCTCCCACCTGGACAACGATCAGGGCATTTCCAATTCCCTTGAGCTACTTGTATCCCAAGTGGGTCCACATCTACCAACCTACATTTCGGGTAAGCATTCAGAAGCGGAGTCGCTCTCCTCTTCTTGCACCTCTGCCTCTGGCGAGGACTATGACGATGAACTTGACGATGTTCATCCTCTCACACCATCCAGTAACTCAAAGAGCACTTGTTCAAACTGTATGGACGAGTGTACTAAAGTTGCCATTGCCATTACAAATGGCGACCTCTCTCAGCGTATTGTGTGTACAGAAGCTACCGGATCTACTTTGGCTTTGAAGAACGCGATTAACAGTATGGCCGACCGCTTGGAGGAGCTTTCCTCCGAAGTATTACATGTTGGACGTGAAATGGCCGAAATGGGTAAATTATGTATTCAAGGTGAAACTCGTAAATGGGGTGGATCCTGGAAAGAGATGATGATCAACTTGAATCGCGTGGCTTCAAGCCACTCTGAGCAAGTTCGTGATATCACTGAAGTATGCACAGCAGTGGCGTGCGGAGACCTATCTAAGAAGATATCGGTGGATGTAAAGGGCGAAACGTTCGTTTTGAAGAACACTATCAACACAATGGTAGATCAGCTGAACTCATTTGCCTCTGAAGTAACTCGCGTTGCCCATGAAGTGGGAACAGAAGGAAAACTTGGTGTCCAAGCTGAAGTTCCTGGTGTAGATGGAACCTGGAAACTACTGACAGACAATGTAAATTTGATGGCCTCCAATCTTACAGCACAAGTGAGAGATATTGCCAACGTAAGCAAGGCAGTTGCCAGAGGTGACTTATCGAAGAAGGTTACAGTTGATGTTAAAGGCGAAATTCACGAATTAAAAACGACTATCAATACTATGGTAGACCAATTGCAGACATTCGCAACAGAAGTCACCAGGGTATCACTAGAGGTTGGAACAGAAGGCAAGCTTGGTGGCCAGGCTGTGGTCAAGGATGTCGGTGGAACTTGGAAAGATCTCACCGAGAATGTCAACCTCATGGCGTCCAATCTTACTGCGCAAGTACGTGACATTGCAAATGTGAGTAAAGCGGTTGCTCGTGGGGATCTCTCCAAAAAGGTCACTGTGGATGTGAAAGGGGAGATCAACGAGCTCAAGATGACGATCAATACCATGGTGGACCAGTTGCAGACATTTGCATCCGAGGTGACTCGGGTAGCCAGAGAAGTCGGTACAGAGGGTAAGCTTGGTGGACAAGCGGTTGTCAAAGATGTTGGCGGAACCTGGAAGGATCTGACTGACAACGTGAATATGATGGCTTCCAATCTTACCAATCAGGTGCGGGACATAGCAAATGTGAGCAAAGCGGTTGCTCGTGGAGATCTATCCAAAAAGGTCACTGTGGATGTGAAAGGAGAGATCAACGAGCTGAAGGTGACGATCAACACCATGGTGGACCAGTTGCAGACATTTGCATCCGAGGTGACTCGAGTGGCCAGAGAAGTCGGCACAGAGGGTAAACTTGGTGGACAAGCAGTTGTCAAAGATGTTGGAGGCACCTGGAAAGACCTCACCGACAATGTCAATCTGATGGCATCTAACTTGACCAACCAAGTAAGAGACATCGCACATGTGAGTAAAGCCATTTCTGTTGGGGATCTCTCCAAAAAGGTTACTGTGGACGTGAAAGGAGAGATCAACGAGCTCAAGATGACGATCAACACCATGGTGGACCAGTTGCAGACATTCGCATCCGAGGTTACTAGGGTGGCCAGAGAAGTCGGTACTGAAGGCAAACTTGGTGGCCAGGCCATTGTCAAAGATGTTGGAGGCACCTGGAAAGACCTCACCGACAATGTCAATCTGATGGCATCTAACTTGACAAACCAAGTAAGAGACATCGCACATGTGAGTAAAGCCATTTCTGTTGGGGATCTCTCCAAAAAGGTCACTGTGGATGTGAAAGGGGAGATCAACGAGCTCAAGATGACGATCAACACCATGGTGGACCAGCTGCAGACATTTGCATCCGAGGTGACTCGGGTAGCCAGAGAAGTCGGCACCGAAGGAAAGCTTGGTGGCCAGGCCATAGTAAAAGATGTTGGAGGCACCTGGAAAGATTTGACCGACAAAGTAAACATGATGGCCTCAAACCTTACCAACCAAGTTCGAGATATAGCAAATGTGAGCAAGGCGGTGGCACGAGGTGATCTCTCAAAGAAGGTTACGGTGAACGTAAAGGGCGAAATGCTCGATCTCAAGAACACTATTAACACAATGGTAGATCAACTGCAGACATTTGCCTCGGAAGTCACCAGGGTAGCAAGAGAGGTTGGAACAGAAGGCAAGCTTGGTGGCCAGGCTGTGGTCAAGGATGTCGGTGGAACTTGGAAAGATCTCACCGAGAATGTCAACCTCATGGCGTCCAATCTTACTGCGCAAGTACGTGACATTGCAAATGTGAGTAAAGCGGTTGCTCGTGGGGATCTCTCCAAAAAGGTCACTGTGGATGTGAAAGGGGAGATCAACGAGCTCAAGATGACGATCAACACCATGGTGGACCAGTTGCAGACATTTGCATCCGAGGTGACTCGAGTGGCCAGAGAAGTCGGTACAGAGGGTAAGCTTGGTGGACAAGCGGTTGTCAAAGATGTTGGCGGAACCTGGAAGGATCTGACTGACAACGTGAATATGATGGCTTCCAATCTTACCAATCAGGTGCGGGACATAGCAAATGTGAGCAAAGCGGTTGCTCGTGGAGATCTGTCCAAAAAGGTCACTGTGGATGTGAAAGGAGAGATCAACGAGCTGAAGGTGACGATCAACACCATGGTGGACCAGTTGCAGACATTTGCATCCGAGGTGACTCGAGTGGCCAGAGAAGTCGGCACAGAGGGTAAACTTGGTGGACAAGCAGTTGTCAAAGATGTTGGAGGCACCTGGAAAGACCTCACCGACAATGTCAATCTGATGGCATCTAACTTGACCAACCAAGTAAGAGACATCGCACATGTGAGTAAAGCCATTTCTGTTGGGGATCTCTCCAAAAAGGTCACTGTGGATGTGAAAGGGGAGATCAACGAGCTCAAGATGACGATCAACACCATGGTGGACCAGTTGCAGACATTCGCATCCGAGGTGACTCGAGTGGCCAGAGAAGTCGGTACAGAGGGTAAGCTTGGTGGACAAGCGGTTGTCAAAGATGTTGGCGGAACCTGGAAGGATCTGACTGACAACGTGAATATGATGGCTTCCAATCTTACCAATCAGGTGCGGGACATAGCAAATGTGAGCAAAGCGGTTGCTCGTGGAGATCTGTCCAAAAAGGTCACTGTGGATGTGAAAGGAGAGATCAACGAGCTCAAGGTGACGATCAACACCATGGTGGACCAGTTGCAGACATTTGCATCCGAGGTGACTCGAGTGGCCAGAGAAGTCGGTACTGAAGGCAAGCTTGGTGGCCAGGCCATAGTAAAAGATATTGGAGGCACCTGGAAAGACCTCACCGACAATGTCAATCTGATGGCATCTAACTTAACCGGCCAAGTCCGGGACATAGCCAATGTCAGTAAAGCAGTGGCTCGAGGCGATCTATCCAAGAAGGTCACAGTTAATGTCAAAGGCGAAATTCTTGAACTGAAAAATACCATCAATACTATGGTTGACCAACTGCAAACCTTCGCATCCGAAGTGACCAGGGTTGCGAGAGAAGTCGGTACTCAAGGAAAACTAGGCGGGCAGGCAGTTGTCAAGGATGTCGGTGGAACTTGGAAAGACCTCACAGAAAATGTAAATCTGATGGCATCGAACTTGACTGCACAAGTCCGCGATATAGCCAATGTGAGTAAAGCGGTTGCTCGTGGAGATCTGTCCAAAAAGGTCACTGTGGATGTGAAAGGAGAGATCAACGAGCTGAAGGTGACGATCAACACCATGGTGGACCAGTTGCAGACATTTGCCTCCGAGGTGACTCGAGTGGCCAGAGAAGTCGGCACCGAAGGGAAGCTTGGTGGCCAGGCCATAGTAAAAGATGTCGGAGGTACTTGGAAAGACTTGACTGAAAATGTCAACATGATGGCGTGGAATCTGACTAGCCAAGTACGAGATATTGCAAGTGTCAGCAAAGCCGTAGCTACCGGTGATCTCTCCAAGAAGGTTACTGTTAACGTCCAAGGCGAAATTCTGGATCTGAAATTAACCATCAACACTATGGTTGACCAACTCCGAACCTTTGCTGCTGAAGTGACTAGAGTAGCACGTGAGGTCGGCACAGAAGGGAAGCTAGGAGGACAAGCTGTAGTCCAGGATGTAGGTGGAACCTGGAAAGACCTGACAGAAAACGTCAACATGATGGCTTTGAATCTCACCGCACAAGTTCGCGATATTGCTCATGTTAGCAAAGCAATCTCTGTAGGCGACCTTTCGAAAAAGGTTACCGTGGATGTCAAAGGGGAGATGCTGGACCTTAAAAATACTATCAACACCATGGTTGACCAACTGCAAACATTTGGCACCGAGGTAACGAGAGTATCACTTGAAGTTGGTACCGAAGGAAAGCTTGGAGGTCAAGCCATAGTCAAAGGAGTTGCGGGTATATGGAAAGAATTAACAGACAATGTTAACATCATGGCAGCGAATCTCACGGGCCAGGTGCGCTCAATTGCCGAAGTTACTACTGCGGTGGCGTGCGGTGATCTCTCCAAGAAAATCACGGTTGACGTAAAAGGCGAGATTAATGAGCTTAAAACAACGGTTAATTCCATGGTTGACCAGTTGCGGACTTTCGCAGCGGAGGTGACCCGTGTCGCTCGTGAAGTGGGTACGGAGGGAAAACTAGGAGGACAAGCCATTGTAAAAGATGTCGGAGGTACATGGAAGGAGCTAACGGACAATGTAAACACAATGGCTGCCAACTTGACCGATCAGGTCCGTGACATAGCAAACGTTAGCAAAGCCGTAGCCTGTGGAGACTTGTCCAAGAAGGTAACCGTCGACGTTAAAGGAGAGATGCTAGATCTCAAGAACACGATAAACACCATGGTTGATCAGCTCCAAACGTTTGCCACAGAGGTTACACGAGTATCCCTAGAGGTTGGCACCGAAGGGAAGCTTGGCGGCCAGGCTGTAGTGAAGGATGTTGCAGGTATCTGGAAAAATCTGACTGACAATGTCAACATCATGGCAGCCAATTTGACCGGGCAAGTGAGATCTATCGCAGCCGTCACAACAGCAGTTGCTCGCGGTGACCTATCGAAAAAGGTCACGGTAGATGTGAAAGGAGAAATTCTGGAGTTGAAAAATACGGTCAACTCTATGGTGGACCAATTACGGATCTTTGCAGCCGAAGTAACCAGGGTGGCCAGAGAAGTAGGAACAGAAGGATTCCTGGGTGGGCAAGCGGTGGTGAAAGACGTGGATGGCACGTGGAAAGAGCTTACCGACAATGTTAATACCATGGCATCGAATTTGACCGCCCAAGTTCGAGATATCGCACATGTATGTAAGGCCGTTGCTTGTGGCGACTTATCCAAGAAAATCACGGTCAATGTGAAGGGAGAGGTCTTGGACCTGAAGAACACGATCAACACCATGGTGGACCAACTGAGTACATTTGCAGCAGAAGTGACCCGTGTGGCCCGTGAAGTTGGTACCGAAGGTAAACTGGGGGTCCAGGCACAAGTGAAGGATGTCAAAGGAATCTGGCAAGAAATAACCAGCAACGTAAACACAATGGCAGCGAATCTCACCACGCAAGTTAGAGCATTTGCCCAAATATCTGCCGCAGCGACTGACGGGGATTACACAAGATACATCACAGTCGAGGCATCCGGTGAGATGGACTCGCTCAAAACCAAGATCAACCAGATGGTCTACAACTTGAGGGAGAGCATCCAGAGAAACCTAGCCGCGAGAGAGGCAGCCGAACTTGCCAACCGCGCCAAGAGCGAGTTCTTGGCCAATATGTCTCACGAGATTCGAACGCCAATGAATGGGATTATCGGTATGACCGGCCTCACCTTGGAATCCGACCTGACCCGACAGCAGAGAGAAAACCTTACTATCGTTAATCAGCTCGCAAACTCTTTGCTGACAATCATCGACGATATTCTGGATATCTCCAAAATCGAAGCAGGCAAGCTGATGATTGAGCAGATCCCCTTCTCTCTAAGGAATGCTGTGTTTGGTGTACTGAAGACTCTAGCGGTGAAGGCCAACCAGAAGAGGCTCGACCTGGTGTACGACGTAGACAAAGACATACCCGACCAGCTAGTGGGGGATCCCTTGCGATTGCGCCAGGTAATCACCAATCTGGTTGGGAACGCAATCAAATTCACCACGGAAGGCCAAGTGATCCTGCAGGCCACTGTAAAGAAGATCACCGCGGACAAAACAGTACTGACATTCTGTGTAGGGGATACGGGCATCGGAATCCAGAGCGACAAATTCAACCTGATCTTTGACACATTCTCGCAGGCAGATGGGTCCACCACCCGGAAGTACGGAGGCACTGGCCTTGGCTTGTCCATCTCAAAGCAGCTGGTCAATCTAATGGGCGGCGATCTGTGGGTTAAGAGCATCTATGGGGAGGGCAGTGACTTTTATTTCACAACCGAGTTCACCCTCGGCCATATGCCTCCGGAGCAGATCGAGCAACGTATCGTTTCGTTCAGCAACAGAAACGTTCTATTCCTGAGTACCCAAAAGCACCCGGAAAGCCTAACTGTCTTCGAGATGTTGAAGGAGCTCAGGCTCAAGCCCGTACTGGTCTCTTCGGTGAAGGAGGCAGTAAACGTAGCCAGCTCATCGAAGCCAACAACCCCGCTCTTCGACATGGTGGTCGTCGATGAAGTGTCGGACGTGGAAAAAATCCGCCAGTATCCATGTCTTCGCTATGTCCCGGTGGTACTGCTAGCCATCACGATGCCCATGAAATTGAAAATGAAGAGCTGCATTGATATGCTGATCACCTCCTATATGAATGTCCCAGCCAACATAACCGAGCTCACAAATGCATTGATGCCAGCTCTTGAATCCCACCTAGCCTTAACCACAGAGGTAAACGCCAAGAAGATGAAGATTCTGCTTGCCGAGGACAATCTTGTGAATCAGAAGATTGCGGTCAGAATCCTGGAAAAGCATGGCCACGAGGTTGTGATCGTGTCTAATGGGCTTCTTGCGGTAGAGGCGGTGGAGAACACGAAGTTTGACCTGATATTGATGGATCTCCAGATGCCCATCATGGGTGGGTTCGAAGCTACAGCGCGCATCCGCGAGATGGAAAGGATCACTGGCATGCATATCCCAATCATCGCACTTACCGCCCACGCAATGATCGGGGATCGTGAGAAATGCCTCAGTGCCGGGATGGACGAATATGTCACCAAGCCACTGCGGTTCAATGAGCTTGTCAACACAATCAACAAGTTCAGCAGCACGTAGAGGAGCTGGCTCGTTGTTCGAGCCAGGGTTCAATCAAAAACAGCTTAGCATATACCGGGAATCACAAGGCACATTCGTTTATTCTGTTGGAGCGGAAGTGTCCGTGACGAATAACCGAACAGCTAATACTCCTGTTCTATTGATTCCAGATTGTACAGATCACAGAGGTCATGATTTTCCATGTAGAGCTTCTTAGATTAATAAATTTATACCTTGCACTCAATACATTTCTCGCACTTGATTCAAATAGAGTGGATCCAACTATCGAAGCCCAAATTTCACCAACTCGTAATTCTTGATTAATGCATTCTTATTGACTGGTGATGAAATGAAAACAATTCCATGCAAAGGAAAAAAACGTTTTAAGCTGGGCGATCACAGTTTCTGACTACACTACACCTTTCCCAAATGAATCGCTACAGTCAAGCTGAAGGTGAATACCTATATTCCACCTCCAAATGCGTCCCCCCAGCAGCCAACACCATGGATTTCTTCACTCGCCCACCAAAGCAGATACATTCATCAGCTTGGATCTTTCCATATGCTATGCCTCCTAGATCCACCGCTGATCCGTTCCGCAATCTTGACATCTTCGACAAAAACCCAGCCAAACATAGCTTGCGTCGACCAGGCTTCGAAAGTAAGATAGAGCAACAACAGCAGCAATCGATCCCACCCTCACTCGCGAACAGAACCTCAGAAAGCTTATTCAACCCTCTTACTTTGAAAACCCCAAAGTCTATCCCGGCCTCGAAGTACGATGTTCGTGTATCTATTCGGTAAGTCCAAGCGATTTTTTCTGGGATCCAGAGCTTCAAGAAGCTAATCGACTTTCCTTTCTCTCTTAGCGAGGATCCTGCAATCACTTCAGCTTATGATTGATGCCTATTATTCGTATATTCACTATTCATGTTCACTAGTAGAACAACTCTTGTATTAAACCAACGTATATTTCATTGAGAGCGCCATACTCTGTTTTATGTTCTGTTTAGATTGGATTCGATATAGCTTGCCTTCAATACTCGTATATAAAAGAGCCGAAGCTGTGTTAGGCTTCAGTATAATGCAGCCTGGTTTAACTAGATATTAAGAAAAGCAGCATCCCACGGGCCCATTCTCGGCCAACAAACGATATTCCAAGATACTAGAGTTTGGAGCCTGTTTAGTTTCTGCCGAATAGCGTACCATTCCTTGACGGACTAGAAATACTCAATGTAACTTCGTTAATGCTGGAGTGAGGACCGTATCGACCGGTTGTTTATTATAGGCACCTCCATCAAAATGCCCCAGTGGCTGGAGAACTTCAAACATACTTTTGAAAACCTCCTGATCAATTGGATACACCAACTGTATGGTTTGTTTAGTTTTTCTTGGGGCACCCAGGAATCCGCTCGTAGCAACTTCTATCAGCCATGCACCATCTACACTATGTTCATGGAAGGCTTCTGGAGGCGAATTCACATAAACATCAAAAATCACCACCCTTCTCCAACAACTTGCAGTGTGGCCAGTTGAGTATGGAAGGCTACTTGAATCTTCAAGCGGGTGCACTATTTTTAGGATGTGACGTATGGACTTGAATATGTATATATTAAGGAGAATAATGAACAGGATCAGCAAGGTATGATGTTGGTATACGATAAGAAAGCTAAATAGCATTGAACAACGCCTAAGCTATGGTGCGTAAGGTCTCTTGGTGATTGCCTGTATCAACTGATTTTGATAATACTCCACCTGGCCAGTTAACTTGGTATATTCAGCCTGAATCAGGGACATCTCCACCTCCATGCTTCTCCGTAATTCAACTGTCTTCGCCTCCATTTCATCAGCAATTCTTCTGTAATCATCGATCTTGGCTTGGACAGTGGTGCGTTCGTTGGAAATGACATCGTATTCCTCACGGAGTGACTTCAACTTGTTCTCGATCGAGCCTCGTTTGATAGACTGGTGCTTTTGCAGGCGGTTGATTTTTTCCTGGGATGCTGCCAATTGGCGATTTAGTTGCTAAACAATTCCACTCAATGTTATTGTCTGTCTTGACATGCAGATGCTCATGAACAAACATGCCTGTTCCTTGATGGTCAAGTCTCGCAACTCCGCCTCTTTTTTCTCGATTTCTTCCTTTTCAATATCCACCTGTTGTAACGCCTGATCATACTTGTTCATCTCCACCTCGCATTCCTCCAACAGCTTGATTGAGGCTAGAACATCCTGATAACCATGCCAGATTACTCGGTGTATCTCAGCAAAATGAATAAACAGAAACTACCTGCTCAACAAAGAACATCATATCGATCTTGGATTGCATCTCTCTGACTCTTTTTTCGCTAGTAGCAATGTTGTTTTTGGTGGCGGACAAAGTGTTGCTTAGCTCCTCTAATTGTTGCACCAGTTTTTCTGGACTATGTACGATCAGTGAGCGGACCTTCTCGCTATCCTGCTTACAATTCATGACCAAGAACTGAACATTTGTCTAAGAAGAGGGGATTAGAAGTGGCATCCCATGCTTGGCGGGTTGACATCATCCTACCAAAGAATCATTGAGCTCATCCCGCTTCTTTTTCAGATTCTCGATTTCCGAAGACAGAGCAATCTGCTGCCTTTTAAGCTCTTTTAGTCCACGAGTCCAATCGGAATTGGCACCGTTAAGTTTTTTGATGGCGGGCTCCTCTTCGGCTCGCTGAAGTCTAGCAAACATAAGGGTCATGATGGGATTGCTGGGTAAGCAACTCTACGAATACTGACTTTATGTTGTTTACTTTTTCTGCAAGCTCCTGATAATGATGTTCAAGCTGGTTCTTTTCCTCGTTGTACTCTTCCTATAGAAAGGATGCTTTTAGAAAGAGAACCGTTGGTAGTATGGAAAGCTCCTTTGAACGGTGGCTTACCGTTTTTTGTGCATACTGCTCATACATAGCCATTCTTTCCTCCCTGAACTTGGCAAAGTTAATGAGAGCGCTTAGAATACGTCGAACATGAGTTGGCTCTGGTTTCAACAAATCACGCAAGTTGAAATCGTCCACGCCAATCTCAATCATCAACTTGTTGCTAGACAAATGGAAGAAATGAGGCTAGTCAATAGTTGAAAAGGGGGTACGTGAACTAGTGAGATATGTACAGTTTGGAGAAGAATGACATTTGCGTCAGGGCCGACATGTGGATTTCTGGATGTTCCAACATGTCCAGTACCCCCTCAGGTGGCTGTTCAAATTGCTCTTTAGGTATCCCCATGAAGATGTCTACGAATGCCTCATACACAAGAGCCAATCGAAGCGCGGTTGGTTTGGTCAAGTCTTCCTCGGCAAAAGGGATCTGCAAGTCCCTCATGCAAATCAATATCTCGGAAGGCTTTAGTGTTGGATAAATATAAGAGGCCTTGGACTGTCTTCCACCTTCCATATTAACTGCTCAGGCTTGGTTTCAATGAAGTTAGTAAGGAAGTAACCAAGTGCTTGGTGGCTCAGTATTGCCGTTCTTCGGAGTGCCAATTTATGCCTATAGAATTCTTCCAACTAAAAACAAATTAGAGCCCCTCCTACCATCCAATCACATGGATGGTTAATTATTTCAAGTTCCACATTGGTATTTGCTCCTCAACAACACTCCACTCACCAGTTAAACATGGCAAGGATACGTTCCTTGTGACTGTCTCTAAGCCCGGTTCGGAGTGCAGAGCAACAACTTCACGACTTCGTTGCGATCAAGGTAGTGAGTATGCCAGTCAGATGTGATCTCTCCGAGACTCGAATGGTTTGGCCTTTGTTAACATAAAATCAGAATACATTACTGCGTACTAACCATATTGGCGGCAATTTCCTCTGGACAGGGACGAATGCAAGATTAGCTAGTTCGGCCGTGCCGTAGTACACTAATCTATGTCACTGAGGAACAGTAATAACTGGGGAAATTTGAACAACAGGGAGCGGGATTCCTTGAATGAAAACCAATCCTCGCTTTTGTCTCGGAAATGGAAACGATTTCATCTGCAACCAATGTTGCCCATACCATCCAAGAAAGAATGGGCGCATTATTGTGCCTTCCAGCGACTAGAGCCTGACTTGCCAACATCTAGTTGCCACTCGAGACAAGTAAAAAGTGCTGAGGTTCTTTCAAGATCCTCTTCTAATAGCCTTGTACGAATTCCAGGCGAGCATGTCTACGTCCACCTGCTTCCGACCGATACTGCTTAAAAAATCGGATCTTTTGCACACAGTTGAGTGATCACATGTACTAAATAGAGGTTGAGCATCCAAATCGTGGTTCTTCTCGATCATTCGTTTGCATTCAGTGCCGCTTATGGCCAGCAAGCACATGGATCCTCAGCTTGCAAGGCATATTCAGATTAAGCTCGATATTCTGCATAACTTCACACATTCCACCCCTAGATTGCTTGTTACGGCCGGAAAATATATCTATCCGCAGCTCCCCGATTGCTCGTCTGCCCACATATAATCACCTTGCGGGCGAGTGGTTGAACTTGCATTAATCAATGGTCAACCCCGCTGGTATCATATGCCAACTGGGTAAACATCGTTCTGCATGGATGATGCATGGATTTCTCTCATGATCAGCCTTGTATGTCATACAGCCATCCCATTGATAAGAGGTTTGTTACCACCTATTCGTACCATAACGGGGGTATTGGAGCTGACAAATCCGTAGTTAATTGCAATTAACTGCTCTACGACCATTGATTGACCAGCATAGAATGTAATTGGTGGTTTCTGGCAACACAAACAAAAGCTTCCACTCGAGTTTCTATTTTTGGGTAGTCTACTCTCGTGTCCTCTCATCGTCCATTTATCGGAGATGGATAGCAAATGAGTGGTGAAAATTGTAAGAGCTTTTTGAAGATTTTGCTTAAAACTCCAACCGTAGTGTTCAGTCTATTGCTGGCGCATCCATTACTTCTTTTATTCGCTTACTGCAGCTCTTATACTCTTTAGCCTCTTTTCATATCTAAGCTCTTCTCAAGCTGGTGACAATTCGTTTCCTATTTTTCTATTCTCCTAAACGCTATGTACGCAATTACCCATGCTGCTTCGGCTAACATCGCTGGTACTCCACTTGTCTCCAGAACGATAGGTACAAAGTTTCTGGTTTTTATGGTCGCCTGTACTTATATTGACACTTTCCTCCCAGCTCGTTCTTTGTATACACAAAGAAGCTATAGCCTTTTATGCAGAGCTTCCGGTGCTAATAAGCTTATGGCCAATGCTTTGGGCGCTCACCTCCCAGTCTCCCGAAAGATAGATATTGTTACCGCTAGATCCATTAATCGCAACTTCTCCAAGCAGTCGGTAGACCCATTTGGAATTCCTAGACATCTGCGTCTACTGAGATCCTCTGAGCAACCCAAAGTGGTTACCGAGGCTGCTAAAGATGCTATTAAAAAAGAAGCTGTCGACGCCTCCGGTAAGGCTGTAGCAGAGAAATCCAAGAAAAAGTCACTCATGGTCAGAATTAAGGATGAGTTGGTTCACTACTGGCATGGCACAAAGCTCCTGGGCCTCGAGATTAAGATTTCTACAAAACTATTAACTAAAATGGTTCGAGGCTTTAGTCTTACTCGTCGTGAGCAACGTCAGGTATTTTATTCTGGAGAACTCTTCACTTTTTCAATGTACTAACGACGTTTCCCTGTGAATAGCTGCAAAGAACCTCAAAGGACCTCACTCGCCTTATTCCTTTCATGATTTTCCTGATTGTTCCATTTATGGAATTGCTGCTACCCGTTGCCTTGAAGCTCTTCCCTAATATGCTCCCGAGCACATACGAGAGCAAAACACAAGCGGTAATTTCCTCATCTAGTAGGATTCATAGAAGGAGCAATGTTAAATGAGTTGTTGGTATAGGAGGAGAAGCGCAAGAGTTTAATGAGAGTACGTATGGAGATGGCTAAATACCTACGGGAGACTGTTCAAGAGACTGCTGCCGCATCGAGCCATCCAGAGGCAGCTCAGGAATTCGGCGAGCTTTTCAAGAAAGTCCGCAAAACTGGAGAGCCAGCTACCACAGAAGAGGTTTTGAAAGTGGCCAAGCAGCTTGAGGACGAGCTCACCATGGAGAATCTGTCGCGCCCGCAACTAGTTAGCATGTGCCGGTTTTTGGGGATTAGCTCGTTCGGCACCGATACCTTCCTGAGGTATCAGATCCGAAACAAGATGAGATACTTGAAGGCGGACGATCGAATGATTTATGCCGAAGGGGTTTTCACTCTGACCAACGAAGAGTTGCAAGCTGCTTGTCTTGCCCGAGGGATTCGTACGCTTGGCCTTTCCCCTGAACGCATGCGTTATGAGCTGAACCAGTGGCTTGATCTTCACCTGCGCCATCGCATTCCTTCATCTATCTTGATTCTTTCCCGCGCATTCTCCATTTCAGATCAAGTCCCTGGATGGACACCTGACGCCCTTCAAGCCACACTTTCGTCTCTTCCAGAGACTTTGGTAAGCGATATATGTCGGATCACTGTCAGTTCGATAACTAACCGGCCTATGAATAGGTTAACGAGACTGAATTGAACGTTTCGGAGGCCCAAGGCTCCGCCGACCCCAAGCAGAAATTGGAGGTTATCACTGAGCAAGAAGAGATCATTGCTGATGAATTGAAAGAACAGGAGAAGGTAATATTTTGCAATACTGCGGAGGAATAACAATAATAACGCGAGATGCCATTGTTTCCAGGAGGCAGCTGAAAAGCGCAAGAAACAGGAGCAGAAGCTTGCCCAAGAGGAAAACTTGAAAAAGTCGGAGGCCACCGGCAATGAAAAGAAACAAACAGACGCCCCACAAGTCTAACCAAAGCATCATAGAAAATCACCATTGCATCTCAGTATGTTTTTTATGGCATCATCATATTTGGCATTCAAAATCTATTAGTACTATGATATCCATCTTTACGTTCTTTTCCATTCATTTCTGAACGTTCGCCGGATTCGTGATTCTTTCTTTCTGGTTTGTTAGATATTTTACTACCCACCCTTATCCGCCCCAAACTTTCGAAGCCTACCTAAGCTTCAGAAAATGATTAAATATATGTTGAAAATTACTGATAGCCCATATCAACCGACAGATATGGATAGAAACCAACTGGGGAGCAGTTCTCATCAGCGTGGGAAATAATGGGCCATGATCATGTGCTTTCATGGATATATAGATGGGGACAACGCAATCAAATGAGCACATTGATTTGCATGGTCATATGTCAACACCGTTTGGGTCTGCACGAGCATTTGAAGCATAGATAATTGCATATGATGATGAGTAATCGCTTGTGAACCCTGTAGCGATCATTACAATTTGTCTTACTGGTATGGGTAATGGCTGATCATTGATCGATTGATTGAATCGGCATTGCAGATGTTGGTCCCAGGCCTTAACTGGCCGGTGGAGGGTAGATTTGGAGAATTGATCGAAGTTCTCGAAGTGGACCTACATGCAAAACTGATCAGCAAGTTAAGGCAATCACGGTTTACTGCGGACTACTCCCCTACGGAAGAAATGATTTCCTTGATTGCGATATCAACATATTATTATGACCAGCTTGGTGGCTTTGGCTTATTGAGGTTACTGCAACCGATGCGTATCAAAATAGGTATGACATTGCAGATGTTTGCCCTGTGCTATCCAGCCAGCTGCTGGGTCATGCAAATAGGCACTCTCTATATCGCAGATTGCGTCGCCCGCTCGCCTATCCACATTCTTGAAGAGCCCATATGGCGATTAAGACAACAGGCAGATGTCTTAAGACTTGGACAAGCCGTGGGCACAATGGCTATCCTTATTACTATTGGTTGACCCTGAGCATGTTGCTTTATTTCACTCACCCCGGATTTTCATACTTCTACCGGCTTATACTGTGTAGCAGATGAGGGGGATTTGGCAAGACACACATCTTTATTTCTCCCAATGTCATGACTTTTCATCATAGTTGATTAATGAGGCGGATCCATATATCTATATCATCCGTGGGGAACCGAGATGGCTTACCAACCTACGATTGCGCATCGTACACAGATTGTAGATAACGGTTTACCAACAGGTATGCTTTTGCTATGGGCAAATGCACGGCAAAACTATGGCGAAAGAGGGGCCTGGAGAATGCAGATGATTTTCATCAGCATAGGTATTGGTTAGCTTGGCCACACTCAAATTCAAATACGAAACTGGTTTGCACTCGCTGGTTTCTTTCTCTCAAAATGCGGTCAATTTCAGCACTGTCTCGCAAACAATTTTCTCTCCCAGCTTCAAGGCTGTACCCCACCTTCTGCCCATCCCCCCCTTTCACCGGTAAAACACCACAACTCAGTGCCAGGAAATTTACCACCGAGATTGTTGCTGACCGGCATGAGGAATATCAGTATTTGAATCTTATCAAGCATATCTTACTCAACGGGGAGCATCGTGTGGATAGAACGGGGACCGGGACTCTCTCGGTATTTGCTCCTCCTCAACTGCGCTTCTCTCTGAAAAACGGACTGTTCCCTTTGGTAACAACCAAGCGGGTATTTTTTCGTGGAGTGGTTGAAGAATTACTATGGTTCATTCGTGGGGGAACCAACTCCAAGGAGCTCTCAGAAAAAGGAGTAAACATCTGGGAAAAAAATGGTTCTAGAGAGTACCTGGATAGATTAGGCCTAGAAGATAGAGAAGAAGGTGATTTAGGACCAATTTACGGGTTTCAGTGGCGTCATTTCGGTGCTACGTACACTAATTGGCAAGCTGAGTACGGCGGCCAAGGAATTGACCAGCTCTCTCAAGTCATTAGCCGCATAAAGCGTGATCCTACTGACCGGCGGATTATCTTAACCGCGTGGAATCCCTCTGGTATTCTTTCATTTGACATTGCACGTTTTTCTGGGCAGTCTAGTAACCAATGCCAATCTAGATATTCCAAAGATGTCTCTCCCGCCTTGCCACATGTTCTGCCAATTCTATGTATCCACAGCTACGCCTCAGGATCCAGTGCCATACCTTTCATGTCAAATGTATCAGAGATCGTGTGACATGGGACTTGGGGTCCCATTTAATATCGCAAGTTACGCTCTTTTGACATACATGGTTGCTCATGTTACAGGTCTTCAACCAGGAAGCCTCATTCACTGCATGGGCGATGCTCATGTATACGAGGACCATATTGACGCCCTGGCCATACAAGTGAAACGTACGCCTAGACCATTCCCGTCATTACAGCTCAATCCGTCGGTCAAATCAATTGAGGATTTCCGCTTTGAAGACTTCATATTGAAGAACTATTCGCCTCATAGCAAAATCTCAATGAACATGTCAGCCTAACCACATGGATAAAGACTATACACCAATCGACATTGTGCTGGCTAGCGACTGACCGGCTAACAGCCACCATGCCAAGCATACCATGTTCTCTCACACCAGGGACGGACAACAAACATTGTATGTATGTGATGTGGTCTTGTGCTTGACGAGTACATCAGAGTGATAACCCTGAATCCAACCCCAGTCTCCTTACTCGGAAGGCTGTGATGAAACCTCGAGTGATGTCGATTGACTATTGGGGCTGTTTATCATGCAATGTTCTAAGTGGTCATATCGCCTTTGAGCTTTGCTTCCCCTCAGCAAGAAGTCCATGCTGAAGGGCCTGAGCAAACAGTTTTAATCAAGTCAAGTTAGAGTTGGCTCTCGTGTAACCTGAGGGTATCAGGCTGTAGGCAGCAAGCAAATGAAATGAGTGGGATGCGTGGCGTTGTTAAATTCCTGTGGCATCCAAGTTGCTCGAATTTAATCCACAGTCAAATCGGTCCAGTTGGCGGTAGCACAATATGGCCAAATATGGATATCCCCTGATCTGGCCTGTGGTGGAGAGAATGAGACGGCGAATTATCGTTGATCGTGGATGGCGTAGAGTAAGGTGATTTGATCATTAGTCTAGCATGGCACATCTTATCAAGGTCATAATCATGGTCGCACAGATGGCTTCCTGCGGTTTCTGATTTGAGGAATAGGCAAAAGCCTCAGTCTTCCTGTCTCTGTGCTAAGCACTTGATCTAGCGAAGCATTCGCCAGTAAGGGTGGTGCTATCCTCACCCCCAGGTTTAGGACGAGACTTTGGGAGTGCGGAGTTCTCCAATGCATAAATCAATTCGTTGCAGGTTGGGTGCTCTGCATTTCGTATGATACTCGTGCGAATGATGGAGGATTGAAGAAGCCACTCTATGCAGTCACACAGGATAAATTGGACCAATCTGACAAAGTCCATGCCTAAAGCGAGTTTTGCATGGATCATGAGCTTGCTAGTATTGTCAGCACCTATGCTATTAGTTTGAAGTTGAAATTGTGTGAATATCAATATATTATTCAAAGTAGGCTTCTTTGATTGGCCCATCAGGTCAATCTAACCTTCTAACATAGTTTCGAGATGGTCACTGTTGAGACATGATGGAAAATTAAAACCTGAACTCGTTTCTGAAGTTACTGTTATCACCTACTTTCAATTGATTACTAACTTCCCTTGGCTGCCACGGTTTACTACCAGCAGACATAACCCCCACTCCTTTGACATTTGCTGTAGCCTTGGCCCCTTAGTTTTCAGAACCACATCCTGTTAGATACCAACACTGAGGACATAGGACATGACTGAACTAGCTGAGCCCGACATTCTGCGTTTCGACCTCGACTTGAAAGAAATACCTATAGTGCCAAGAGTCGAAGTCGATGAGGTTTCAACCAATGGCTCAGACTCGCACGATTCTGCAGAAGATGTCCAGGAGGAGTATGTTGTTAAACGACGGAATCTCTCAAGTTACTCAGTCTCCTATTCCGAGATCCGCAAATCTTATGAATCGGGCTCTACTTGTCTATCAGAAGGTGTCCTCGATTTGGAAAAACTTGCAGGCCAAGTTGACAGATACGGTTTTCTAACTGACGACCGGGCCGTGCCTGACACCAGGTAGGGCGCCTGGCTTTGCAGTCTCTTCCAGCTTGCATACTAACACACCCATGCAGCTGCTTAGATAAAGAAGCGAGTCGAGCGCTTAAATGGAAAGGAATGGTTTTGAGCAAATCCATAGGTGCTTCTAACCTTCGCCTATATTCGTTTAAAGAGAGTAGAAAGGTGCGTGCCCACTTCTAATATCCCCAATCCATTCGTCACCTGACCGACCAATAGCTAGTCAGAAGAACCTACAAAGGGGTGCCTGATTGTTGGCGTGGAGAGTACTGGTAAGCTCATTTACCTTGTGCAAACTGGCAGCTGCACTCCTGTTCTTTGTGAACTCACCAAGCCTTGATGCCCAGGTACTTCTTATCCACCCGAAAGCTCGATTTGGAAATTGAGAAAAGGCTGATTGCCGAATATGAAGTACTGTCATGCGATTGCACTTTGTCTTGCGTATTGAGGCTGATCTTTGCTACACAAACAACACAGGCACTAGCTGGTCTAGAATCCCGAGACGAAACGCAGATCGATTTGGACATTCCACGCACTTTACAAGACAACATCATGTTTAAGCAGCGATATGGTCTTGGGTAGTGTATTAAGCAACCTCTTTTCTGGGCCTTAACCATCGATTGACATGAATTTCCAATAGACAGAAAATGCTGTTCTCTGTCTTGACCTCGTTCTCCAACTACGACCCTGAGGTTGGCTACTGCCAAGGAATGGCCAGCCTGGCCTCCACTTTACTTGCATATATATCCGAGAAAGTAAGCATTCAAGCCTAGCCATGCAGATCGATCCTCATTCTTAAGTCGCATCTATCGCAGAAATCCTTTGTTGCCTTTGTTTGCCTATTCCAGTATTATTCCTTGCGAGAGATGTTCCTTCCAGGATTCCCCAAGCTAATGGAGACCTTTCATGTTCAAGCCAAACTCATGAAGAAACATACCACCAAGCTTTTGAAACATTTGGTATGCAGTACTGCACGCCCGTTGTAATTGCAGCGATCTCTAACCTGGCCAACATTTCTGTGTAGAACAAGCTAGACATCCAGCTGAGCTTCTTTGCTGCGCGGTGGTATCTCACCCTCTTCTCAGCGGGTGTCGTGCCCCATCAGACAGCACTTAGGATATGGGATATCTTTCTCTTGCATGGCCTAGACATGCTGATCTGTGTGTCGGTTGCATTATTGAAGTACCATGAAGGTAGCGTAGACAGATTCGCGTATGTGAGAAGATTGTATCTCAAGCCGCTCCACCAGGCACCTTACTCAGGATGGGATTTGAGGAGATCATGAGTTTTCTAAACCGCAAAATCCCAGTGGCAAACGACGATGTGTTCATCGTCAGTATTGTCAAGCCACTGTATGAACGCCGATCCACCCACCGAATAATTGCCAAAGCTAGGGAGGAGCATCGACGCATCAATCCGCCCGCCTGAGCCCGAGCTCTGCCGTGCATCTCGCGCTTTTTCGGGCCCTATCCGATCATATCTATCTCATCATGATCGTACCACCATCTGCGAGTAATCTCCAACGAGATGCGGTTGAGGGCAGCAGATATTAACCTAATGTGATGTAAACTATAAACATTCAACAAAGATAACGCATGACACATTCAATGCAGGGCCCGGCAAGAGATAGAACACTCATTAGATTGGTGTGAAGGATGAACTGGCGCGATGTATTGAGTTGAGCTCATGTATTAAGATGATTCAATTTTCTCAGTAAATCTGTAGTAACATGCGTGTTCGTCTTGGTTTGGTGAGGTTGGATATCTCAGGCTAGAGCCGATTTCGATGGCTGAGGTGGAGTGTGCCGGTGGCTTACACCAATTTATACTCTCGATTTTCCGGTTGAAACAAATCGCCAGAATCCACGAGCCTCTTCAGGGAATCCAACAGCACTTCTCTGGGGACATTTTGAAAGGCTTTGATCGACCGTATCTTCGTAATGATGGTTGATTCATGGACGTTTTCTGCGGAGAATTGGTCAGCATAGCTTACATCCACCAGAGCAAACAGGCTCATGTACCTTGATGCTTCCTGGTCTCGTGTTGGATTAGATGAAGAACCTCCCTCCCGAGATTGACTTCGTGGTGAATGACTTCGTACACGTCTGCATCAGCGTCTTTCACGTAGAGTAGACCGTCCTTCACAAGTTTCTTGATGCCTCGCGAGAACAACGACGAGACTTGGGTTGGTGCTGGGTCAGTGCATTGATGCTTGCATAAGCAGGGATCAGTCCAGATGTTTCTATGGGAAAGACGGGTGTGTTTATGACGTTACTTGTTGTAGTAGCACTTGTCTAGCGATCTTGACAAGTTCGTCCGCGGCTCGGATATCCCCATAATGAAAGCTGGTAAATCGCTTCCTCTCGATGTATTCCTTCATTGACCGGCGAAAGGTCGCTTCGCTTAGTTCGCCGGACGCTACGGTTGCCTACGGTGGTGGCGGATTATTATGGATTTTGCAACAAGCTTGAGAACATAGAGCCACGGTACCGGCTTTCTCTCTTCTTTGATGACGTTGGAATCGATGTCGTGCGTTGGAAAGAACTCCTCAACAAGGCCCTTGGGATAGACAAACGGGACATCGTAGAACTTCAGCTTTAGCTGAATTATCTCTACCCAGCGCTGAGTTTCGAAGTTCACATCCTCCTCAATGGCTTCAAGAAGTTATTAGCCTGGGCCGCTGAGGCGTAAGGGAACTTTGCACCAAAAATCAATGCGTACCTAGCTCTCGAATCGTTATCTGTCGCCTTTCCCGGAACTCGCCTATCTTTCCCGACACCCTAACCAAAGAGCCCAACTCCTTCGTCTCCCTATAGGGCACTAGTCTTTCAGCCGCCGGAAGCCATTGAATGCATGCTATCACGCCAGTACCATCGTCAACTACACATACACAAGCTCAGTCTCCGTGCCACCTGATGTTTTGAATACTTTTACTCACTGCTATAGTTTATGTAATTGGTTGTGGCATCAGCTTCAACAATTATCCCCACTATCTCTACATGACGTAAGGGGTGGTTGAGATAGAAATGAACATCTACAGATACCACCCTCCAAGCAAAGACAAGAGGGGGGGCAAGTTAATATCAGAGCAAAAAGTAGAAATTCCACCAAGTTGCTACAAACCAGGAAAGTCCGGATGGGGAAGTGCGGTAAGCACATCACTCACACACAGATGAGGAGTGGTGTGAAAGAGCGGATTAAGTCCCCATACTTGTGGTGGTGGAAATGTCATAACAAGGCGGCTATTTCACCACAGTGAAGAACACACAACATCCGACTGCTTTTTCGATTGTTTTCATTTCGGTGCAAGTCTTGATGTGATGAAATGATGATTCAAATCAAATTTTCCAACCACATCAAATCCTAGGTGGCAAAGTGATTAGGTGGTTTAGCGGTTTGGTTATCGTATAGATGGTGCACTGCGTTACTTCTTGGAAAACCACGGCAGAGTTAACGGAGTATTTTCAACTCACCGGTAAAGACGATTCCTCCATCTTCCCGTTCGCCTCGTGTCTAACCGTTAGTTGCAGAAAATACTTCTGCGATAGAGACCGGCGATGTTATTAGATTTGCTCCTGAGGCAGACACCTCGTCACCACTGTTTGACATTTCTGGGCCACTTCAATATCAAGGGCTTAGCTTAATAACGAACGCTCGAAATATAGAAATCTACATCGATGATGAATACTCTCATACTTTACGAGGAACACCTATTGAAATAGATCTTTCGGGCAAAGATAGTTGGTAATATGCCAAACCTTCGTGATAAGCTGGCTCGCTACTCACGAACTTTCAGCCAATATTACCAGATGAAAACCCAACTGAAAGTCCCGAAACATTGCCAGTTGTTGCGGTTAAAGGTAGCTCAACGCAGTGGTTGAATGTCTTGAGCTGAAGCTCACATAGTTGGATTAGTTCCTTTCGTTACCGAAAGATAGCAAAACCTGTCTACACCTAGCCAGATTCCTAGTGAAAGGCCGTGAACTAGAGATACAGCAGCCCCGAAAGAACCAGGTATTGTTGTAGATACAGTGGTCTGGTGTAGATTCCCATTGCCAACAAGGTAGCTTTTTATACAGCCCGAGGCGTTTGACCTTTCCTCACTGAGGAGTATGATCAGCTCTTTGAATACCACATCCCCAGACACTTCTGCCCAGGCTGCCGCTCCCAAGGTATAGACATCCATCCATATGGTACTACAGGAGGGTACTAACTAAATCACCAATAGATTGATACGAATACACTCAAGGCACTCATGAACGGTGGGAGTTCGGCCAGCCCAGCATTCCACCAATTTCTTCACAGTCTGAATGAGGCTGGCAGCGATGGTAAGACAGATACTCAACAGTCACCGTGTACAGCTACAGGCACTGGTGAGCATCGTGCTACTCTAAACGACGTGCCAACTACGGATCTAATCACACCTGGAACACACAAGCCAGTCCAGAGGCACTCGGCGCCCGACCATTCCAACCCAGCATGGCAGCATGAGATTGAAGTTGCGCTGTTTGAGAGAATGGAGGCCAGACTTGCACAAATCGAGGAGAATCTAAACATCAGGCTGGGGATCATTGAGGATAAGGTTACTGACCTGCAAAACCGTGTAAACAGTATGGCCAAATAAACCCGTGTCTCTAGTACTACTTCTGCCTCCTCGAGTGACGGTGCAGTTCAAGCCGTCCATGGCTATCAGTGCAAAGTTCCGAACCATCAGACATCTTACAGTTCACTTATTGGAAAATGATCAAGCAGGAAATGCGGGGTTGACTCGACAGTGGGCTCTGTACTCTGCATCTCTTGGAAGCTACAGTAATTTCGGACTGGCTCCGTAGTACATGTTAGAGTAGCACCTACATTCATGAATTCTGGAGGATATATAGCATTGTGAAATTCCCGAACTAAGAGTTTTGACCTGTCTTAGTACCGCTGAATGCGTTGGCAAGATTCTACGATGCAATTTACGTAGGCCGTTTTCCCATCATAAGTGCAACCCCAATTTGGATACCCATTCACCAAACTGCTCATAACCATGTTAATTTTGAAGCAAGCCCTTCTAGACACTGAGAAGTGAAAAGAAATATTGGGCAGCGTGTTCGTCTATTGGACCATTGAATTGAAAGAGCATTTCTTTTGTCTTATTGTTAATTGTAGGGTGTGTGGAACGCAGTGGATATTTTGAGAATCAAAGATTCTTGACAATTCTGGTCCTATCCAACATATCTTTGATCTCTAGAGTAGCCAACAAGTTCCTCCTCGGAGCTTGAGCATTCACTACGATGAACAGACTTCCCAGCGTTAGTCGAGTGATCTGGTGGACGTTTTCTGAATAAGAGCTCATGCAAAGGGAGCTGCATAGTAATATACAGCCAAGATCAGAGTATGTCGCGTAGACTTACACTCGGGAATATTGCCAGGTTTATGGTTGATGATCATCATTTATTATCTCAGATATCCGCATACTCTGGTGCAACTTACCGATGTTTACATTGATTACGGGTCATTTACCACGGCTACGTTGGGCAGGTAACAAAGAAGGTATCCTTACCTTCGTAATGGCAGGGGGTCATGGTAATTCTAATATACCATCACTGTTCCTGAGCCACCAAAGAAACGCATTCGACCATCAACACCCCCCCCCCAAAGCATATCATCTGCAACTCAATGGATATCTGTATTGATGAACCTATGCACCAACCAACGGAGCAGGATAGTCTTACCTGTGTAGTAGTGATATCTTCAGCTTGTTGACTGGGTTCTTATTCGGAGTGCACAGTTTAATCATTCATATCAGCAGCATGGCGGTGCGACTGGATAGTACTTTGCCCCAAAATGTATTGCGGAATGCAAACTGCAAACTACCACGAGAATGTTGTAAATCATCCATTAGATAGCAACGGGATATTGACAGAGATCATAATACCAAGAGATCGACAGAACAAGTCAAAATGAAAACACAACAACCTAAGCTTGCTAGAATTGGTTGCCTTCAGAGGCAGCCCAGCAAGGACAAGCCACCTACCGTGCTTGAGAAGGCCATTTCACTATTTGCTCTTTGCGGATCAACTCCTCCATCCCCCTCCGTGATTTGCATGGTGGTACAGATAGTACAACCCTTGATCCGGTTCGTTCTAGAACCCATATTTGGGGTTGGACTTCCAGCGAGCGTAGTTGTTGAGCCACTGCTCTTCCATCAAGGGATTTCCGCAGTTATGAAACCTTTGGGAAATCTTTGCCGAATGCTAGGCCATTCTCACCATGAACCGATTCGCCTCACGGTTGGGCCTTTTCTATACCGAGTGCAGGGCGTACATTGCCACTGTCCGGCGTTGACTGTGGCGATCCTGGGGAGTAGAACATTCTTTTCATTACTAATGGCATGTTTCTACGCGCAGTTTAGTCAAGATGCCGTTTCCCATGGATCCGCAGCAACCGTGAAAACGAAGAATCATGCAGGCTCCAATGCGCAGTCTAAAAATCATCCGATTAAAAATGCCATTTGTCATCCAAATTCCCCATCTGCCTTGACCAAATTCAACGAAAAAAAAAACGACACATCGTTTGGTGGTAGATTTTGCTTATCTGTAAAGGTTGGGATTGGCTTTGCTTGTCCGAGCGAGTTTCTTTTAACCCAACATTTGTAGAGATTCCATCAGTAGTAAAGAATGCCAGCGATCACCACCGCACAGCTTGCTTCTATTCAGAGCAATGTCAGCAACATACGTAATATTTGTATATTAGCCCATGTCGATCACGGAAAGACCACTCTGTCAGATTCGTTGCTTGCTTCCAACGGAATCATCTCCGGCAAGCTCGCGGGAAAGATTCGGTATTTAGATAGTCGTGAAGATGAGCAAATGCGTGGGATTACCATGGAGTCTAGCGCCATTAGCTTGTATTTCAAGATCATGAAGCGAATGCGCGAGGAAAATGGTGAGTGTGGCTTTTGTCAAACTACCACATTTGCAACAATGCGCTGAACCAAGCCTTGCTCTTGAGCAGAAATCGTCGTGAAATCCGAACAATATTTAATCAATTTGATCGATTCGCCCGGGCATGTCGATTTCTATAGTGAGGTATCCACGGCCTCTAGACTTTGCGATGGTGCTTTGGTGCTTGTGGACGCTGTGGAAGGTGTTTGTACTCAGGTAACCAAATTCTGTTGACCGGCACTTGGTATAATGTTTCAGTTAATCATGCTCTATTCTTTTTAGTAGACCCACACAGTACTTCGACAGGCTTGGTTAGAAAATGTTCGACCAGTGTTGGTGCTCAACAAGATTGATAGGCTGATTACCGAACTCCAACTTACTCCTCTGGAAGCCTACACACATTTAAACAACATCCTCGAGCAAGTCAATGCCATCATGGCCACGTTCTTCACTGCTGAATTGATGGAGGAAGAAGCCCGCAAGGTTGAAGCCGAGAAGGTAGGTAGGCAATACCTTGAAAACACACACAGCCAGTTGGTAACTTTGGAGGCCCAACTCCTTTACAGATCGCTCGCACCAATTCAGAAGCGGAAACAGAGCCATTAGAGCAACAATTTTATGATTGGACCATAGAAGATAGAGATGACTCTCATATTTATTTCGCACCAGAGTTAGGAAATGTGCTGTTCGCCAGTGCCATCGATGGCTGGGCATTCAGGTAGTTTTCATCGATGTTGAATAGTGGGTGGTTGTGAAGAGTGTTGCTGACTTGGGTGATTTCTAGGGTCGACCAATTCGCTCAACTGTACGCCGATAAGTTGAAGATCAAGGAATCCCTTCTCAAGAAGACCCTATGGGGCGATTATTATCTGGACCCGAAGTCAAAGCGAATCATTCAACATCGCCATTTAAAAGGTCGCCAGCTCAAGCCGATGTTCGTGCAATTCGTTCTGGAGAACATCTGGGCAGTTTACGACTGCGTAGTCATGAACAAGTAAGTGTATTACGCGCACAATTGCCTGGCCTAACCATCTCTAAAGATTCGTTTGTTGCTAGCAACCAAGAGAAGATCGAGAAGATTGTGAAGGCGTTGAATCTTAAAATTTTGCCCCGCGACATGAGATCCAAGGACACCAAGATTCTACTAAGCGCCATATTCAGCCAATGGCTTCCATTGTCCACCTCCATTCTTCTGGCAATTGTCGATCAACTTCC
This sequence comes from Basidiobolus meristosporus CBS 931.73, assembly GCA_002104905.1. Classification (NCBI taxonomy): domain Eukaryota; kingdom Fungi; phylum Basidiobolomycota; class Basidiobolomycetes; order Basidiobolales; family Basidiobolaceae; genus Basidiobolus; species Basidiobolus meristosporus. The sequence continues at coordinate 21,373 of MCFE01000566.1, read as the reverse complement.
CTCCCCACGGGATGCACAGAGCTACCGCATTCCGAAGATTTTGTACCCTTACGAGAGCGAAGCCCCCAGCCCCAAGAACGAACTCGAGGCTGCGTTGTTCAATTGCGAACGCAAGGAGGAATCCCCCGTTGCTGCGTATATCTCCAAGGTGATCTCAGTCCCTCAGGAATTACTACCGGAGAACAGAAGAATCCAGCTGACAGCAGAGGAAATGAGAGCACGCGGCAGGACTATTCGCGCAGCCAGAGAGGCCAGCCAGTCAGTTACTGGCGATCATGGAATCGCACTGGATCCCGCAATCCTGGAAGAGCCAAACAAAGTGGAGGAAAAAGTGGACGAGTCCTCTAGTGACCCCGTTTCTAAAGAAGTTCTAATTGGCTTCGCTAGAGTGTACTCAGGAACCGTACGTGTTGGGCAAACTTTGTACGTGCTTGGTCCGAAGTATGATCCTGCATATCCGGACCGCCATTGTAGCCAGATCAAGGTTCAGAACCTTTATCTGATAATGGGACGAGAGCTGCAGGCATTACAAGAAGTACCTGCTGGAAACGTGTTTGGTATTGGGGGCATCGAGGGACATATCTTGAAGAGCGGTACGATCAGTAGCACCAAGGAGTGCCCCAGTCTAGGGGCATCGAAGAATGAGACCGCACCTATTGTTCGTGTGGCTTTGGAGCCAGTCAACCCGTCCGAGATGCCAATTTTGGTTGAGGGACTCAGAATGCTAAACCAAGCCGATCCATCAGTAGAGGTGGTCGTCCAAGAGACTGGTGAGCATGTTCTTTTGACCGCTGGTGAGCTGCATCTTGAGAGATGCCTCACTGACCTGAAAGAGAGATTTGCCAAGATTGAGATTCAGGTGTCATCCCCAATCGTGCCATTCCGTGAGACGGCAGTCGTTCCTACCGATGCACCCAGAAACGATCAACGCGGTGTAATCAGCATGTCTACTCCCAACAAGATGTGCACCCTTAAGATTCGCTCCATGCCCTTGCCACCCAAGGTTGTGAAATTCCTCAACAAAAACATCAACACTCTAAAGAGACTGTCCAATGAAAAAGACAACAAGAACTCGACAAATGAGGAAGATGTCACGGCTGAGAACATCACTGCTGACATTGCCGGCACCAGCACAATCAAGCAAGAGCTGTCGCTAGCCGAATTCAAGGAGAAATTGGAGCACAAGTTCAAGAAGTCGGGTGGTGACATCTGGCAAGGTGTTGTTGATAAGATATGGATGTTTGGGCCCAAGCGTGCAGGACCCAATATCTTGGTTAACAATGTCCCCGGAGGAAAGTCTTGGTTCAAGCAAGACACCAAGGCCGAAGCACGAGTGAGTGACGATGAAGTGGATTCACCAGAAGGTAGCAAAGATGAAGCACTGGACTCCACCAGAAACACAATCCGTGAGTTCGAAGAAAGCATCAATACCGGATTCCAGCTTGCTACATTTGCCGGGCCTTTATGCTCTGAGCCCATGGCCGGAATGTGCTTCTTCCTGGAGGAATTCATTGTAGAGAACGACGAAGAAGACGATGACATCACCGCTCGCTCTAAGCTCGGCATGGTTTCCGGCCAGATAATCTACGCAATGAAAGAAGCTTGTCGTCAAGGATTGCTGGCTTGGTCTCCACGCTTATTGCTAGCCATGTATTCTTGTGAAATTCAAGCGCAAACCGATGTGTTAGGAAAGGTATACGCAGTTTTATCCAGACGTAGAGGAAAGATCTTGTCAGAAGAGCTGAAGGATGGGACACCATTCTTCCACATCAAGGCCTTACTACCCGTCGTGGAAAGTTTCGGTTTTGCCGACGATATTCGTAAGCGTACATCTGGCGCTGCCAGTCCTCAATTGGTATTCTGCGGATTCGAAATGTTGGACCAGGACCCATTCTGGGTACCCACAACTGAAGAGGAACTAGAAGATTTGGGCGAAAAGGCCGATAAAGAGAATCTAGCCAAGAAGTATATGGACGGAGTTCGAAAGCGTAAGGTAAGTCAATCGTAACCCTATGAAAAAACAAGTTGGTGAAATTCATCTAACCATATCCAATTTCTCTCATAGGGTCTATTTGTGGAAAGAAAGATCGTGGAACACGCAGAAAAGCAACGTACTTTAAAGATCAAATAGTGTTTTTAATGATCGTTCCCTCCCCTCCCTTCACCCCCCCCCATTATCTTCGTAGGCTCTATTTGGTTTTCTCTAAGTGTACTTTGTTCCTCGCTTGCTTATTCCATCAAATCAGTTGATAAAATTCACAGTACAAGGAGTTGAAAATAAGCTGTTACATCTAATCGCCTTTGTTTGACACGACATCGACAGGCAAGGTACCTGAAAATTAGAAATACATCAAGCGAATCAAGTAGACGTAGTCATGTTGGAGCCATTACATTTATGAAGATGACAGCTAATTCGGTCTTAGCCTAATAATTGGAATTCTGGTACGCCACCTATGATTGATCATTGACCAGTTGTTTGAGCTGAGTGCCCTCGAAGGTAAACTCGCCCTATCCTCGTCCACCACGCTACCTTAGAGCCATCTCAAATTTTTCATGATTGCAATTCACCTTCGGTTTTCAGCAACGAATCAACCATCTCTCTTCGATGTCCTTTACTCTTCGAATTTATTTCCAATACGAACTAAAGGCCATTTATAAAATAAGAAAGATTATACATGTAAATAGCGATGAAACAAATATAATAAAGAATACAGGTTTATCGTGAAAATAATTGTTGAAAGTTAAGCTAACAAGGAACTAGGGGTAGCTCTCGCAACCAGAACCTCTTCAGGATCTTTCACCACGAAGTCTTCTGGCGAGTTGGATATCCTTGGGCTGGATAGTCACACGTTTCGCGTGAATGGCAGCCAAGTTAGTATCTTCGAACAATGAGACGAGATAAGCTTCAGATGCTTCCTGAAGGGCACCAATCGCAGAAGATTGGAAGCGGAGATCGGTCTTGAAATCCTGTGCGATCTCACGAACAAGTCTTTGGAAGGGGAGCTTACGAATAAGAAGTTCGGTACTCTTCTGGTAACGACGAATTTCACGGAGAGCAACAGTACCGGGTCTATAACGATGAGGCTTCTTCACACCACCGGTAGAGGGGGCAGACTTACGTGCAGCTTTGGTGGCCAATTGCTTTCTAGGCGCTTTACCACCAGTAGATTTACGAGCGGTTTGCTTGGTACGAGCCATTTGTACGAAAGATAATAAAAAGGGGAAACTGTAGATAAATAAAACGAAGAGTTATAATTCAGGGCATGGATCAACTATTTATATTCAAGTCTAACTTGAATTCTATCCCCCATAAGAATTCATTGGTTGGCTATTCAACAATAAACTGATTCATATCTCTAGAAATATCGTGTGATAAAGTGTTGCATGGAATGATATCACCAACATATGGCTGGAGTATATATATAGGAATAAATAGTAGGATGTAAACTAAAGATCGGCGAGATTTCTTTCACATTTTTGGTTGGCCTTTAGCTTTAACTCTGACAGATCTGGAATAGAAATCCAATAAAATCATCCGTGTTTAAGCAATAGAGAATGACGCATCCAAGCTAGGTATTGTTGGGGCAGTTGCAAGGGGTGATACTCCAAGTCAATGCCGTTTCAATAGCAAACTCAATATATAAATATATACATACATGGTGCTCATGACTATTCCCACTCAAATTCTTTGAGGTGTATCGCCTGATGGTATTGTAATACGAAATGCCTTGGCTCACTGAAGACTGAAAGAATGTTTCAGCAATAATGATTGATCAAACCCATCAAGGACGGCAATTCTTTCTAGTGGCCAAGTCAATCACAACTCTATGTTGGGCCAGCGAATAGTTGATCAGTATCAACACATTTAATTACTTCTGGGCAGAGGCCAACAAATTGAATGGTTGACAGTTGGGCAGCAATGGTCGAGCAATCACATGAGCCATCTAGCTCTTCCCTTCAAGCGTTATTTATCTATAATTAGCGGCGGATGTATCTCTCTATTCTATGTCACGTGACACGAAGGTGGTCCATCAACTAGCCTCTAGTGGGGAGGGTATGCCCATATATCAAGATATGTACATGCCACTGCTCAAATTTGCAGGATATAAATAATAGTAATCCGGATGCCCCAGAGTCATAATCCTACAACCAAAGCATGCTAGGGTTGATTTGGGAAACCTCCAGCCAGACTAGGAAAACTGATATCGTTAGTAATGTTTCCTAATGGATCCTTGCTGAATTCAGCTCCGGCAACTCTTGGAATGGGATTGCCAATACTCTATCCAATGTTGTGCCAATTTTGCTTGGATTATGCCGGCCCATTCTTCACCGCAATCTGCTATTTCTTGATTTGCAGATCTGTGGACTGCCGGATTCTTACTCCATTGATTAGTAGTTCTGGTACAAATAATCCTGTAATATATATCACGTGATGCGACGAAGCCTCACTGTAGGTCTGAAAAAAAAAAGAAAAATAGTTCGTTTGATACTAATGGATGATCAGCAAGAAAAAAAGTGATCAGATTAATGTGGTGAAGAGGATTTTCGTTGCAGTTAGAAAAAAGTCGAGGAGTTTTCGTTTTCAGCACACTCTTTTCTTCTTACTTTCTATTGACTTTTCACTTCGCCATGATCTCCGCCTTATGCTGGATTAGAAGGGGTGTTGCTAGTGAGAACCCAAAGAAATATGATATCGACGAGAAAGAGTACGAAAGAATCCAGACCCTTGCTGCCGAAGAACTCGCTCGCGCACAAGGTGAACTAGAAGAAGCGCAGGAGGAAACCGGCGCCGAAGTTGAGGCAGCTGAGAAGGAAACTGTCATTGATCCTGAATTGGCCGAATATGATCTCGAAAACTACGATACTCCTGCCCCTGAGGAAGAGGAGGGAGAGGAGCAGGACGTTTCGATTTTCGGTAAAGTCAAAGGTCTGACTTACTATAACTCGAACAAGGAAGACCCATATATCACCATCAATGACGAAGAAGACTCCGAGAAAGAAGAGCTCCAAATCTTGCCTACCGACAATCTCTTGCTTGCTGCCAAGACTGAGGACGATATCAGTCACATGGAGATTTATGTGTACGAAGAAAACGAAGACAACCTGTATGTTCATCATGACATTATGTTGCCATCTTTCCCATTGTGCCTTGAGTGGCTCGACTTCAAGGTCGGCAAGCAAGCTGGTGAGGGATCAGGAAACTTCGTCGCCGTTGGAACATTCGACCCTGATATTGAAATCTGGGATTTGGACACCGTAGACTCCATGTATCCCGATCTCATTCTTGGCAATCCCGACAAGAAAGCCAAGCGCGGCAAAAAGGCCAAGAAGGTCAACCCCAACTATCATACTGATGCCGTTATGTCTCTCTCTTGGAACAAGAACCATCGTAATCTCCTTGCTAGTTCTTCAGCCGATACCACAGTCAAGATCTGGGATTTGGCCACCGCCTCATGCGTCAGATCCTTCGACCACCACAAGGATAAGGTCCAGACTGTGATGTGGCATCCTGTTGAATCCACTGTTATGCTTACCGGTGGTTACGATAAAGTCATTGCTGCCTTCGACTCTCGCTCACCCGAAAGTATCTCTACCTGGACTATTGAGTCCGATGTTGAATGCATCAGATGGGATCCATTCCAACCTCAACAATTCTATGTTTCAACTGAATCTGGAACCGTTCAGTGCTTTGACGTTCGTAACCCCAATACCTCCGCCTTGTTCACACTTCATGCCCACGACTCCCCTGTCTCCGCTATGGATGTCAACCCAGTTATCCCTGGACTACTTGTTACAGGCTCTACTGATAAGGTTGTCAAGGTTTGGGATATTAAGGAGAACAAACCCAGTATGGTTACCAGCCGTAACTTGGATGTTGGAAAGATCTTCAGTGCAACCTTCTGCCCTGATTCTGCTTTCCAGCTCGGAGTTGCTGGTTCCAAGGGTGAAGTTCATATTTGGGACTTGGCTACCAACCCTGGTGTTCGTCGCTCATTTGAAGGGCGCGGTATCGCTCCCGGATCTGAAGCTGTAGTCGAAGAGAAGCCCACTCTTACCCTACCTGCTGATGACAGCGAATCTGAAGATGATGATGAAATGGAAGCCGATGTTGATGATGAGGACGATGAATCCATGGATATCTAATCTGGATATGGTTTAGAATCACATTAGAACTGCCAACTCCCAGCACTGTTACTCTCCTCCCCATACCTTCCATATAATATAATTCTTTCCGGGTTTTTTCGATATTTTCATGCAAGTCTGACTCGTTCTTTGATTTGTAAATAATTGAAGATCGTGTGGTAAGAGGTCGTATATCCAGAGAAATCATCCGTTTTTGTTGAAAGCTTCCCCAAGCGAAATATCTAGATTTAAGGAAACCATGTGAATACTCCAACTTCACAGTATTAAAAGGTCAAATATTATCCCAATTGGGCTCACCATTCCCATCAATGATCTGATTCTTCGGTGTTAATAACAATGAGCAAATGCTTTCCTGATGAGCTGGGTTCGGGATGCTGGAGATTTCAATAGAAATTTGAGGAACGAAAAAAAATTTCAAGTACAATGAATTATGTGGCCATAGGGATAGGATAAAATGAGCAACATGATGATTGGAAATAAACATAAAAAACGTCACTTTTCGTGTTTCATTGGTATCCTTGAGCCACCACACTACATTGATACATTCTTTTTGTTTCTCTTTATATCCAAAAGATAATCAAGGTATTGTTGAAGACACTTCAGGTCTAAGGGCTCGGCTAACAATCTGTTCTGAAATAAGCGTATATATTTTTTGTAGGTCAACATGCCTCCCAAGACTCCCCGCAAGCCCAGAGGCGAAATCCCTTCTACCCCCAAGACTGGCCTCCGAAATCTTACTTCTCCTCCCATTTCTTCTCGTCTTCGTAGTCGTCTTAGAAAGAATGAAAACCCCATTGAAGAACCGTCTTCACCAAGTAAAGAATCTAGGACACCTTTGCCCAGGGGCAAACTCAATCTAGCCGAGGCTGAGCCACAAACCCCCGCTGCAAGGAGCTCTAGAAATGCCTCGGAAAGCAGAGCTAAAACCCAGCCAGTTGCCAGGGTGTCAAAAGTTGCCGAAGCTTCAGCAGCTACACCAAAAACCACTCTACGTCCTAGAGGCAGGTTGCCCAAAGAAAAACAAGAGCAACCAGTAGATGATCAAACGGTGAATGCAGCTGAATCAGAACAAACCGAGATTGCTTCACAGAATGAGGAGCCGGAGCAGTCTACTCCTTCCACCCCTCAGTTGACCTCTCCCCCACTTGTCAAGCGTTTGCGTAGTCGTGCACGTAAGACCGAGCCTCGCCCCACCATTGCAGAGCCTCTCTCCGCTAAAACACCTGCTACTAGCAGGCGCGGTAGAAAAGCTGCAACCTTGGAAACTCCTGCACCTGTTACTAGAGCTCAGAAGGAAGAAATGCCCAAGAGAAACCTCATAAGTGATCTTGTACAAAGCCAAGAGGAGAGTGACGAGAACAAGGAGGATGAAATTAGTATTGTTGCTACATTGGGGGATAATAGATCTATTCCCCTAGATGTTAAAAGCCCATTCAAGCCTGGTACCCCCGAAGCGAAGCCTTTTAAGAGTGTAAGCTATCTAGGTTAAATGTTTTCATACTTGGATGAAGCTGATAACAATTGTCTTTTGCATTTGCTCTAGGCTGAAAGAGCTAGACAATCGCCCTTATTTAATGACGAGTTTAATTCGCCTTTGGGGCCTAAAGGTGATGCCATTTTGGAGGACGATATTTTGATACAAAGAACAACTTCTACATCAGTTAAGATTGGGGCTGGTTCTAATCAAACCACACCACAATCTGTCCGTAAGGATATCACAACAACTACTGTAAGAAGCAGTTTAGAGGATGCGGAGATGAAAATAACTGAAGAAGTTACAGTTTCTCAAGAGTCCGTCCAAAACGATACCGTGATCTCTGGTACGTCCGATATTGGTTCACCAGAATCAACAACACAAGAACAAGACGCAACCAAGGCTACCACTCCTGAACCTGAGTCGCCGAAAGCTGCCTCAAAGCAGACAACTCCTAAATCAAACAGTACTGGCACTCATCAAATATTTGATGAGCAACCAGACAATGAATCGGATGAAGAGATGGAGGATGTTGCCCAAAATGCCCCGACATCTGATGTTGGCGAATATGCTCAGCCAAGCGAGCCAGAGAATAGTGACAGTGATGATGATGCGCCTGAGGCCATTTCTATGAGTACTGGCAAATCCTCAGCATTGGAGGCGAAGAGACAAGAACGTGAAGCTGCACAGCTTCTCGCTGAGCAACAAAAGAGCAAAAGACGCGAGGTAGACACGAAATTGAAGAAGCAAAAGGCTGCCAAGAAGGACCGTATGTCTCAGAAAAAACTTCCCGAGATAGAGTTTGAACCAGAAGAAGAAGCGGAGCCGCTTGAAATTCCTACTACATTACCATTGGAGATGCTTGAAATGGTCGCTGATATGGATGCGACGAAGTAAGTGCTCTCTCAAAATGTCCTGCCGCCCATAGGCGTTGTTTTACTCAAAGTTTGACATCAATAGGCCTGCTGAGAAAAAGCCCGTAAAGCATGGGAAGCATACTCGACTTGATGACTTGGAGGAATTGGAAGAAACTAGTCGTAAGCAAAAGAGAGTGAAGGGTGAAAAAAATATAGGGTGAGATAGTCTGCATTCTAAAATGTACGTTTACCTTCGTATTAACTTTTTCATCTAGCAATATCAAGGTGGTCTCCTTAACTAACCAAGCGAAGAGCAAGCCGGTTCCCGAATCTATCAGCGACTTTAAATCCCAGCACTTTTATGGAGATCGTGTTAAGAGAAAGGATGGTACGGCACGTTCAATTTATCTGCAAATTCATCCAAGTTACTCAATCCACCCTGTTTCAACAGCTGTTCTAAATATGTCGCAAAAGCGAAAGGTCGCCATGAAATTCCGCCGTTCTTGAATGAGCAATTTTGCACCACCACCACCACCAGCACCACCTAAATATCTCAATTGTACCAACTTATCCAGTTTTCACGCTAGCCTACTGAACTCCATACTTTATGCGTTGTTTTCATTGATTTTGACCTTTGAAACTATGTTGTCGAAACGAATGTAAATCATCACCATACCTTCTTTCGTAAGCTCACTGAATCGTTGTTCTTTTCCTTTGTTACAAACTTTACCTACGCTAGGTACATACTAGATAAATAAATTGTCAAGGGTGTGTTCGTTGCATCCCATGGCTTTGAGCAGCTACGTAGAGGTGGTGTCGCGACATAGCGGAGGGTTTTTGATTGGCGAGGCCGATCACCAAAGTACCAAGCATCTTGCTGATGTCTCACGTGTGGATCAAATACTGATGAGAATGAAGCGAGTTGATGGAATCGAGCCTATTCAGAGCAACTGTCAGAGCGGTCAGCAAATGCGTGACTGTCATAAGTAATGTGCTGCAGGGACCAATCGCATGTCGAGAGTGATCGATATTGTTAGTTTCAGGTTTCCAATAACCAACTGAGGTTTAGAAAGAGGGGGGTTGGGAGAGAGAAATTTAATTTCGCGGTAGAGCAAAACAAACTGTATGCTCTACACGGATCACGGAACTATCTAATAAGCAGTATCCAGCTTCGACCACTTCTTCTATTTAAGCCTTGCTCCGTCCTGTTTTTTCCGTTTTAAACTGACTTGAATATGGTCGACAACAAGCCTCTCTCTTGGTTGGAGTTGATTCCAAGCGAGCTCCAAAAGGAAATATTTACCTGCTTCAAAGGCCGCTTGGTAGATCTATGTGCAGCATCCCTCGCTTCCAAACGATGGAACGCCATCGTTACCCCCTTTATCTGGTATGCGCCAACTTTTTCCTCACTGCATGCGTTAGAACTATTCCGAGTACAAATTCAGAAGAACGAGAAAGGTAGGCTTGAGTTTGTCAGGCGAATACTTTTCTTCTGGTTACCTTCTCTGAACACCAGCAGAGAAGTGATTGGGCCCTCAGATAAATACGTCTTTGTGGACTTACGATAAAGAGCGCGCATTAATACTTTGAATTTAGTCGGAAAGTATGTAAAGAAATTAAGTATCATCGACAAGTACTTCGAAAGCGCCGAGGAGATTCTAGAGATGCTGGGCTATCTGCCAGAGCTGGAAAGTATCAAGCTACCCTATACAAGTCCTTCATATTCTACTGAACACTGGCTAACGAGTGTCGTCCGAGGATTACCGAAACTTCGCTGTATATCGTATCTGGATACCAGAAGTGTGACCTCTGATTCCCTACCGGAGATAATTCAAGTACTCAAGTCCACCAAATCATTGGCGGAAATCAGACTCATCTGGCCAGATAAGATGATTTCTACACAACCAACTGATGAGTACCACACGCAGCTGGGCTCGTTTACGAATTTGGCTAGTCTTCATCTAAATTTGGCCACCGTCGACTCAAATTTCTTCGCAAACCTTATCCCATACCTACCGAACCTGGAGTGCTTCAAACTGAAGACCTACCAGGTTCCCAATAACGTGCTCTCCTTGATGTCAACACACTGCCTCCACCTGGAGTCGCTCCGCTTTCATACTGCTTCCCTGAAAGCAAACCAGCTTTTGGAGGAGTTAGTCGAGCATCACCTATTCAAATTAAATTCTTTGATCCTCAACTTCGATGAAGTTACTGTCATTTCAAGGAAAGTATTTGAGGAGCTTCTCGCGAGCTACGGTGTCAAACTAAAAAGACTTACGTTATGCAACCTTTTAGTAGAAGTGGAAGATGTGGATATCCTCTCAAAATATCTCACTAGTGAGCTTGCTGAGCTTGAGATCAGGAATGGTGATGTACCGAATCTGCTAAGAGCTGATCACGCAGCTTGGCAGAGACTATTTTCGAAATGTGGGTCGAGCCTAACGAGCCTCACACTAGACGGGGGAATCTTCAACAATCCCAAGTTTAGCGAGCTGATTGGGACTTTCTGCCCCAAACTGAGAAAGCTATCATTATTGGATAACCAAGCAGACGATTCGACGTTGATGCCTCTACTACGTAACATTGGCAACACTCTAAATGAATTGAACATTGGGCAAAATAGGATTACTAGTGCCATGTTTGTGATACTAGCAGAGTATTGCCACAATTTGCGGTCAATCCACATTCAATATCCCGAGGATTCGAAAATCAATGCTTCCTTTCTAAAGAGTTACCTCGAATCTTGTGGTAGTCGTTTGACCGACTTGAACTTGGCTGGCTGGGAAGTGGACGACAGAGTGCTAGAACTATTGCAGCAGTATGCGCCCAATCTGCACACTGTTTACCTTCCGAATACATTGACTCTGAAGTCGCTTGACTCATTTCGTAGCAATACCAAATACCTAAACCACTTGGAGGTTTGGGACTTACCGTATGAAGCGATATTTGATCATCAAATCTCCTCTTGGATTTACGACAGAAAATTTGCCATTTGGGAGTATTCTTTGTTGGAACATACCTCTTGGTACATGGTTTAAAGTTTATTGTGTCGGTTTCAACAATTCTGTATTTTTGGCGCCTCGGTAATAAAGTATGCAAATTCAATTCGTCATTCCTTCTCCAACTGTAGACCAAAGGACAGGGCTACTTTGGTCGCGAGCTTTCTACGCTCTGACTCGGACATATTCTTCGATTGCTCTTTGAGGCTTAAGATTAACTCGAATGCTCGATCCAATCCATTGTCTTCACTGTCAAGATTAATATTGCCAAAGAGTTGCTCGTGCAATTCGTGAACTTCGTCCATATCCGGTAAATCTACGAGATTATGTGAGAAGAGCCAGCATGGATATGCACATGGTGTGAAGAGTAAACACTTTACCTTCAGCCTTGACCGACTCTTGATGCGATTCAAGCATATCTATTGTGCGTGACGTTTAGCTAATGCAGATTTCCCAAAACTAACGAGGTAATCACATACTTCTCATCCATTTCTCATCTCGAGGTTCCTCGGGAGAATCATCAATCGGATCTGGGCTTTCACCATTCATTATCATACCATCCCATCTGTGTGATTCCAAGGCTTCAACGATTCGGTGGACACCTGTTGTTTCTAATGATTGCTTTAACAAGGTTTGCTTGACCGACGACCACGAAGAATGGAATACCATTTTCGGCTTCTTCATCCATATCGATGTACTCAAACCCATGCTCAAGACACCAGTCATCGATTTCTTCCGTGTCAACCTTGGAGTCCCCCTCACTAGAATTGAGGATGTTATTTCCTATACAGAGACACACGCCAGGTTCAAATTTCGTGGTAAAAGCCAGCCAAGGCTTTAGATCCTCAAAAGTTTCTTTCTGAGGAGATTGTTTAGCGTTAGTCATCTTGCAAAGAAAGTGAGAGAAAGGACCGGGCACCTCGTATCATGTTTCCCCTCGATCTTTACCTTATTCTTGTCACCAACAAATATCACCCCATCGAACACTTCGCCAAGTTCGTCGAAGGCTTCAATTACTTCGGAAGATAAATCTGGTTCGGTATCATCTATCACAAACTCTATAAAAGCGGTGTAGTATTTGTTACGCAAAAGGCAACTGACAATATCTTTCTCGCTTTCTGGGCTCTTTGTCTGCTTTAAAATAGCTGATTTGAAGTACACAAGACTGTTAGCCTATAGCGGAGGTTTTTGCTAGGAAAGTAGGGTTTTTACGGAAAAGCATTACCTTTTACCAGGTCGTGCTTCCCTGTTCCCTCGCGCCCGATCACCAATACTTTGTTACGATTCTGCGCGTGAGACATGACTACAAGAAACCTTGGTTGTGTTGGAATCCAAGTAATTACTGGTTGACATCTATCCCATTATTCATGTTGCTCAAAAAATCATAAGTGGTCATAGAAATTGAGTTAACTCGTAAATTCGGTATAAAGCTAGGTCTCACAAAATTACCAAGATATTTGTTGTACAAATGCCCGACTCCCCTTCGAAATGAGAATATAGCAATTCACTGATCCATCACCATGGTGTATCGACTCTCACTAGCATCTATGGTAACATGGGGGTATTTGAGTGGCGCATCAAACGTTCCTCATAACCTTCAACCAGAGTCACTTGGTTTCTGCTGAGCCAACATGTCATGCAAATTCATTACGATTCATGTGTAACGAGTATTACTGACCTCTAGAGGCTGAGACAGTACTTTATAAAACGAACAAAGCTGCCTCATGTTGACCTCAATAGCTCGTTCAAAACACCGACAACCAATGGTGTGTTTTGCGGTCGAAATAGATTGGTTCGATGCCTTGTAATAATTGTTTGAACACTCGCCATGGATTATTTGGGGGATTTAAGCAACAGATAGCTAAGCGGCTCAATATGGGGAGAAGGCATATCTGACAGAAGCGCCTACATTTTTGATCCTGCTTAACATCCATGTGACCGTGTTTGTATGCTCTTGATCCGATACGAATAGCACATTATATTGGCCAAACGAAGTAAACTTCATGCTAGCTTCCTGTTGAATCAGCGTGCAACTGGAACAGTTATCAACTCTTTTCAGTTTCTTGGAGCACTGTGTGGTTGACGCCATGACGTGATCATGAAACGACTGATTTTACGAATAACTCAATAGAATGCATAAAATAAAAGCCAAAGTTATTAATCTGCACTTTCACTCGGGTTCTGAAGATTCCAGTAGTCGCGTGCTTGTTTGGATTGTTGCTGATTGAATGCAACATTCAAATCAAACAGCATATTGCATATTTCCAGCAATCGCCTATTTGACAACGGTGTAGAGCAATCCTGCTAATTGGTCCAGAGAGAGGTATGCTGAAGAGGATATATGCATTACTCACCAGATATTATAGTCTCCGAATCTGTGGGTTCTCTCAGCGATAGGGATAAAAGGATCAGGTTCCTGGCTAGATATTTATCAATTTCAGTACTCTGCAATCTTTACTATCTATTAGAAACCTCTTTAAGCCCTATCTTAACCGCCATGCAAATCTTCGTCAAAACTCTTACTGGCAAAACCATCACCCTTGAGGTCGAGTCCTCGGATACCATCGATAATGTAAAGCAGAAGATCCAAGATAAAGAAGGCATTCCCCCAGATCAACAACGCCTTATCTTCGCTGGTAAGCAGCTCGAAGATGGGCGTACTCTGAGTGATTACAACATTCAAAAGGAGTCAACTCTCCACTTGGTTCTCCGTCTTCGAGGTGGTATGCAAATCTTTGTCAAGACGCTTACCGGAAAAACCATTACTTTGGAGGTGGAATCTTCCGACACTATCGATAATGTCAAGCAAAAGATCCAAGACAAAGAGGGGATACCGCCAGACCAGCAACGCCTTATCTTCGCTGGTAAACAGTTGGAAGATGGCCGCACCCTAAGTGACTACAACATCCAGAAAGAGTCCACCCTACACCTGGTTCTACGTCTCCGTGGTGGTATGCAAATCTTTGTCAAGACACTCACCGGAAAGACCATAACCCTCGAGGTCGAGTCTTCAGATACCATCGACAATGTTAAGCAGAAGATCCAAGATAAGGAGGGAATCCCGCCAGATCAACAACGTTTGATTTTTGCAGGAAAGCAATTGGAAGATGGGCGCACCTTGAGTGATTACAACATTCAAAAGGAATCTACCCTTCATTTGGTACTGCGTCTCCGTGGCGGTCGCTGACCGAGTCCATGGTGATAAGAATAAATAAAGATAACAGGATATTGTTTATTTAGTCAATCTCCCCATCTGCTTTGATGGTAGTTGCTTGCAATAAATCAGTTCCACAGAATACATTATATCTAATATCGCCAAACCAGAATTGAAACCTGGGAGGATTGAACCTGTTCTCTACACCTCTCACACCTCAGGTTAGAATGCATTTCTATGTAGAACATTCGGAAAATCTTCACCATTACTAATCTTGCGTGCATACTTCTAGACTTCATCCACTCCATGAGAGTCAGACTGTGATTGCTCTAAGTGGCAAATGGTGATCAACGAATATCATGGTTTGTTGAATATCCATTGGGATTTCATCATCTTAGCTGATAGAGAATATTATGAATAAAAGAATCAACGGTACATTAGTCATATTCTAGCCCTAGCCTTTCTGGTACTTCCTCTTCCTTCCAAATCGTGCTTTAAACTGCGAGAACTTACATTTTGAAGTGCCACACTTCATGACCGAGTTAAGTATCAACCGAGTATCAAAAGGTTTTAGAGATATCCCAACATTGTGTAAGCAAGTTCCCTAATCTGTCCATCTTATAAGCGGATTCAAGCAAGGTAGTGAGCTGCCTGTACGACTGTTATTGGAACGGTAATAACTAATGCCCATAAACACAACCGTCCTGTCGATCTGATTTTTTACCCCCTCCCCAGATCCTACGGTTGATTATATAGTTGGTGCTGCTGGCTCCAGTGTATGTTGGATGGAGTACTCTTAGGGTTGTTTTCATATGAACTGAGCCTCATTTCCTTTACTAGGAAAAAAAACGAGAATCTTTTCGAAAGCAATATTTCAAGTTTCTGGCCAAAGCCGGGTTTCTGCGGGGCGATATCTACGAGGTGAACGACTTCAAAGCAGTAATTCTTTGGTGATTTGACTTGCACATCCGTGTACAACTCCCGAGAGGAAATACTCATACAACCCCTTGTCACTGTAGCATTCCCCCGGGAAACAGGGCTTATGATAAACGGACCATGTTTCGCGCTGGCCTCCTGAATCTGGTCATTCGTTCGGGCTGGGAAGGTGTGAAGGTAGCCAAGTATTTGTCCAAGGTTGATGCACCAGGATTGCTGACATTTCCCAGAGAGCATATGTGGAGTATTCTAGGTGTGCCAAGGAGGTGCAGTTTACTGCCATCGGAGATCGACCCTGCTTTCGTATCACCCATATAGGTGTAAGGCCTGGCGAAGATTATTTAGGTAATTGATCGCATCCCTTTCCAAGCACCCCAGCCCCCTTCACTTCAACTCATTGTGCTATCTAGAGTATCTCGAGGCCATTGTCAAATATATCTCTAACCAGGTAACATATCGGACGCAACCGCGCTTATACTGTAGAACGAATCAACTGACTTGTTCACCCAGGCCGATGAAAAAGAAATCCCTTGTTACATTGAGAACACCTTCGAAAAGTACAACTCAATCTACCAACGATTGGGCTTCTATATAGTGGGGAAATTCCGGCTGGGAGAGTACCGAAAGGTCCCAGTCACTTGTCTATTGAGAGAGGTTAAAGGCTTTGGCTTTGGGTTTAGTCGGTCTTAGTAGGAACAACATTCTGCATCTCGCTAGCCTTGTCCTGGACTATGATTTCCCCCCTCTATTTAATCCGACCTCACCTAGCCAATTCTCCCGATATTTCAATGCCAACACACTTCATTCACACAATCGCTTGTTTTATATTGCATTTCACTCCCACCCGACATTAAAGAGCCGTCCTGCATCCGGTACGTCTTTCATGTGCTGCATTTGTATGGGCCGATATTTATGCGGATGGCAAATGAGCGCTTATCGAAGGCTCTGGGGCTATGAGCAGAATGCAGAGGCGCTCGGTAGGATGGCTCCCGGACCGCACTGATATCAAGCGCCGATAAACACTTCATTGGTAAGCTAAGGAACCTAAAACCGAGCCAGTCTTGTAAGGTTGAACTTCATTTTAGATATCTGTGAGTACAATAGGTAAATGGCAACTAAGGTGATAGTCCAGTTGGGTATATCTCATGGATAAGCATACGCAGGATGGGAGGATAGGCAGTGCCGAGCTACCCAAACTCTAATGCTATTCCGCGGGGATCATGTGTAGAAGGGTGGGAGAGGCCTCAGTGGGACACTCTGTCTCGAGCACTATAGATATATGAGCAGATGTGAATGAAAAAATTTCTGGTCAAAGCATGGTTTATGGCATCAAGGGTATATCGGTATGGTCACAGATGAAGTCCGGCTATCTTTATCCCCAAGGGATCATCAGTCCTATACACGTTCGACTCCGACGGCTCCTGTGTCTCCTGATCCTGATTGTTCAACAATCCGTCCACGATGTTCATCACTGGCTCGATTGCTTGCACAATCGGCTCGCCTATCTTGGCTAGGCTGGAGAGATTCAGCCCTGGAATCTTCGTCACCCCATCGAACAGCGGCAAGGTGTCAATCTTCCCTTGGACAAAATCTTCAATGGTGCTTGGGTGGCGGGCAAGCGAAACAGGAGAGACGTAGGATGGCTCCTCATTCAAAGCATCGATAAATGCTGCGTATTGGTCTTCCATGGCCCGGACTCGCTCTGGATTCATCTCCATCATCTCAACCCACTCATCGGGGAGCCTATGGGGTGTCCGCAAGCCGGTCTGGTCAGAGCGGTCGTCAGGGTCAATGGTGCAGTCGGGCCCTGAGTTAACGCTGCGTTTTCTCCCGGCGTTAGATGTAGTAGTGGTCTGAGCTGGGGTGCTGCTAGCAAAGCCTCGCGTGGTCAACAAGGGGTTGGTGTAGCGATAGCAAAGAGGTGGGCTGTTAGTATCTAATATATCTGCGACCCTGACGTTGAATGGGGCTATCACATCATCAAGGGTTACGGTGCGGTTGGCTTTGTCTTTGCCGTCGTAGGTCTTGGCGAGGGCCGGTTTGAGCAATTGGAAGTCCGACCAAATTTTGTCTACGAAAGAATGGTGCAGCCAGAATACCGGACTTTGCGGCATGAGAGAATGACGGTTAGAGCTCAGCCCTAGAAAAGAGAGCGAAGCAGCACTTACTCGTTTGGACTCCACATGGTGCTGATGTCACCGCCGTCACTTCCAATATTGACGTGCACTAAGCCGTGAGGGGCGGCCTCGATGGCGGTTCGGAATTCGGAGTAACTCTTGGCTTCGTTTAGGATCTTTGAGAGCAGCTCCGGCGGGTAGAAGGCACTGATCTGCTTCCCTTTGTTCCATTTCCGGCGCAAGCAATGGGGTTGGGGCGTGTTCATGATCCAGCCCGCAAACGGGCCATCGGTAACGCAATTCGTATCGCCGCTGGATCCGAAGTATTTCGTGTCCCATATCATGCTCTTCTCGGGAGCCTGGGAATCCAGAGTCCAGTCCTAGGCAGGGGAGAGATAGATTAGTGCTGAGCCGAGTTGAAGGGAAGGGCGCTAGTCGGTGGCAAGCATACCCAGTACGGAATGGCCACTTTGGGGTTGATCTGCTGAAGCTGCTGCTCGAACGCCTTCACGAACATTCGATGCCACGGGAAAAAGGCAGGAATGGCGTGGGCCACCGGAACATTCTGTAGATGGATATCCACGTATTTATCGTAGATGGTCGGCGGAGTGCCCGTATGCACTGCCTTGACTGCGTTTATAAAGTCGTCCCATTCCTGTGCACTCAACTGCCTGACCTCTTTACGAACAGTCATCCTACTACATGCACCATGCTGTTGCGGTGTTACCACACCGGCGCTGAAAGCGCTCAATATCAGAAGCCGTATCAAGCTTTTCATCATCAACCGTGAATTCGGAACCAACGAAACAAAGAGCAGGGAGGTGAAGAAGAGGCGTTTTCTCTGAAAGTAGAACTAGCACACTGGAGGTCTAATCCATCATTCACGAGGCATCTGGCGCGGCTTTTATATTGGCGCAGTTTATAATCGGAGCGGCATCAGGTCTTGGTGATAGTCAGAAAATCGAAGGTGCAATGGGACTGCCAAATACGTGCTTGACGTGCATTGCCAAAGGTCCCAGCATTCATCATTGTCAACTCCGTTTGAAACATGTAGGTGGCCCAGCATGCGAATCAATTCACTATCCACGCCTTTTAAACTAGGAATCCATTACAAAGCAGCCTAATTCATAGATCCCCTTACCCCTATGTAAAGCTTATTCCACTCTCTTGAATGTTCGAAGGAATTCGTTACCTACATCATGGGTCAAACACCCGCCAACCACATCGACCATCAAACCTATGCAAACTCTAAATTGAGCTCGTGATGCTCATTGACTGAGAATACGTGATCGATATGTGTCCGTAGAATAGCTCTGGTTGGAGTCGATCACCCTGTGCACGTGTATGGAATGGGTCTGTTGGTGAAGCAGCATATGGCCAGCATATACTCGGGCAGGCGCTAGATTGTTGTCCGTGTCGAATACATGAGAACCACATCGTACGTCTACGCCAATCCAGCTCCGCATAGAGATTCCATGTTAGAGTGGTGCAACTATGTGTACCTATGGCATCCATAACTCTGCTATGTTGCGTTTGACCACTCGGCCACCCTTCAACCTTGACCCCGGTACCGGTGTAATCTACTGCGCTAAACAATACGGACATTTTATCCCTAACATACGGTGTGACGTTACTTCGTGCATACAGAGCTCTGTTTTCCGCCCCAGCCCAGCCCTTAGGCAAGTCTAAGACCAAGTCAACCCCACTGTTCGCGTAAATCAGGCCAGGCAGTTCCCTCAGCCCTCAAAACGATGGTGACTACGTGAGTTATAGAGCCATTTTATTTGC
This sequence comes from Basidiobolus meristosporus CBS 931.73, assembly GCA_002104905.1. Taxonomy (NCBI): domain Eukaryota; kingdom Fungi; phylum Basidiobolomycota; class Basidiobolomycetes; order Basidiobolales; family Basidiobolaceae; genus Basidiobolus; species Basidiobolus meristosporus. The sequence continues at coordinate 1,904 of MCFE01000566.1, read as the reverse complement.
TTTTCATATCTGTCTAAAGGCCCTGTATGCTGTGGGTGGGGCTCATTTCTTTTTCTTGGCGGTTTTGTCGGTTACCTGCAAGTGCTTGCTGGGCACACCACGAGCGATTAATTCCTCAGTGACTTTTTTCTCCTGATGCCCCTGAACCAGAATTTCAGCAATAGGATGAGGAGTGTTCTTTCCAATAGGAAGTTCGTTAACTGAGCGTAGAAGTGAGGTTCCAGTTAAAACAAAGTCCACAAACGGCCACTCTCAAAGAAACGTGTACCTGCTACGCTGCTTGCACAAAGCGTCTGTAGCTGCTTCGCCAGGTCGTTCACGCTTACTTGGAAATTCTCCATCCCTGTGATCTTGGTGACGGCCTTGCGGCCTTGTCGTGCCTCAATGGATATCTGGATTGGCTTCACGTTGCCCTTCCTACACAAAGCGTGGGGATTAGAAGCCACTCCATCTGGCACTTGAATTCCTTGCCTACTTGATAACCGCCTCCTGCCCTGCCATCTCTATCGAATGATATGGGTGCATGTTTGCCAGAAGCCTATAGGGTAAACCATTGAGTGACGATTCAGAAAGCTCAAGCAGCATTAATTGCCCCATCACCTCTGCACGCATTGATCTCTTGCTAAGAAATCCACTGATGAATACTCCTGTTTCTTCAGCAACGCATCGCAGAGAATCGGATCAATCCTAACCATTCTATAGAATCTCGTGTTATTAGCACCAGTCAAGCAGGCTGTGTCTGGGAGTGTGGTTCACCTCGGATCCTTAGGGTTAGCCAGATCATGGTTCTTGATGTATTCCATGATCATATTGCGTAGCTCAGCCTTGTCATAAAGTGAATCTTTGCTACACGATGAATGTTGGCAAAATGGATTTTTGTTGTGAACGTTGTGTCGATAGTCCACAAATAGGCCAAGACATACCTCACTTTAAGATCGTCAAAGATTGGCGCCACTGCGCTAGACACTCGGTACAATTCAACTATCCTTATCTCTCCGCCTGCTTTGGAAGCGCCGTTGCTACTTGGCATGGATTTGGCCGCTGAATTCGGCTTTTGCGCCGCAGACGATGTATTCGGAACCTTATGCGCCACAAAATTGGAAAATCTATTTGTTATCAATTAGTGCTCCGGTACAAATGGCGTGATAAACATAGTGATTAAAATATACTCTTTGTGTTGCCAGTTGACACTCATAAGATGCAGCTCACCACGCATCTCCTTGCACTTGAAGAGTCCCTTCTTCTCCATAGCTTTGAAAAGTTTCGCAACCTACACATGAAACCGCCTGTTAATCCTGGTGCAAATCTAGCGCTGCAGACCTGCTCACCTTTTTGTAGCTACTTTGCTTGATGTCAACATTAACAGGCCGCGAAGCAAGTACATAGCCAGAGTAGAAGGCCGATGCCATCATTGGTAAATGCTGAGAAGCCCCATCAGGGGTTAGCTTGACTTTCAACGCCTGTAACAGCGATGCTTCGAATATTTTGTCCACCTCTATAATTACCACGTTTAACACCAATGCTAATCAGATATGCCACGGGGATTTACCTGCAACACTCAGATTCAACTCCTGCTTCTCCTCCGGCTCTTCTGGCGATGCTTCCACTACTCCTGTGAGTCAACTGTTAACATCTTTCAAGATGCACCATCCATCTTGCACAGCACACCTACCATCGGCGGCCTCTGTCTCGTTCTCTGCAACAGCCTCCAGCGATTTGAACTCTGGTGGGTCGGATTTCTCACCGTGGCTCCTGCAATTTGTCAGTAAGCAAGAATTCGTCACAGCTCGAGTACGCTGATGTTTACCATAGATGGTCGCGGTAAACGTGCAAGATATATACCCCTTTTCCTTTACGAGGTCCTGAAGTTGGAATTTCTGAGGTGTCTATCGCCATACGACCAA
>MCFE01000565.1:0-57387 GCA_002104905.1 Basidiobolus meristosporus CBS 931.73 | reverse complement strand
AACCCTAACCCTAACCCTAACCCTAACCCTAACCCTAACCCTAACCCTAACCCTAACCCTAACCCTAACCCTAACCCTAACCCTAACCCTAACCCTAACCCTAACCCTAACCCTAACCCTAACCCTAAACCCTAACCCTAACCCTAAACCCTAACCCTAACCCTAACCCTAACCCTAACCCTAACCCTAGCCCTAACCCTAACCCTAAGCGTTGGCTTCTTTGTTTCAACTGAAATAAAGATTTCACCTGTTGGTGACTGTCTCCCCCTAAGAATGAAGCCAAGGTCTACATTCCTACTGAACTTCCTGAGAGAAAGCCATCTGCTAGCACTAGGTGCTCAATCTGAGAAAAGATGTGTTGACTGGATCTGCCCTTCTGCTGCTGCCCTCTACTTTGTGAATGAAGTTAAGCAATTCTCTGGAGCTGAGCTAGGATCCTTCAGAGCCTCTGACCACCCAGCCTGGTCCCTTTCTATGCAACCAGTTTTGAAGAAGAAGCTGCCAAAACTTACTGTGCTCACCCACAAAGCTACCAAGAATCAGAAGAAAGACTTTGGGAACTACTTGAAGCTTGCCAGTTTGCTACTTTCTCTGCCAGATGATCTTAACTATGCCTGGCTCTTTGTGAAGCATCTGATTCTGGTGTCTGCCTCCCTCTCACTGCCATGCAAGACTACTGCTGTTACCTCAAGAAAATGGGAATCCATTGTTTCAGCCCTGCAACAAAGCTACCTGAGTTTCCCTAACCCAAAAACAGAGAAACTCCTCCTGACAGCAATACACCACTCCAGGGCAATTCACCACACTCTGCATACTCAGCTCTGGGATCATATTATGAGTTCCTTGCCTCTGCAATCTTCCAACTCTATAACAAGAACAGTATCAAGACTCTACAGGGCAATGAGGCCCCCTTCCAGGATGTTACCTTCAACAGAACAGCTGGCTAACATCTTCTTCTCTACAAAGCAGTACTCAACTCCTGGCTTTCATCCTGACTTCAAGACTCTGCCCATCCCACTTGCACTTGATCAAAGGAGAATCCATAATGTGCTCAAGAGGCTTCCCAACTCTACTGCTCCAGGTGTGGACACAATCTCCTATGAGCTTCTGAAGACTAGTACCAAGGCCATGTCTGCACTTCTGCTTCCACTGTTTCAGCAATGCTCAGCCCAGCTTTCTACTCCTGAGAAATGGTCCTTTGCAAATGTTCTGCCACTGTACAAGGGTAAAGGAAAGCACCTGGATCCTAGCTCCTACAGGCCAATATCTCTGCTGCCCACCTGCAGAAAGGTGTTTGAGCTTCTGCTTGCTCAGGAGCTCTACTCTGACTCCCTCAAGTTTCATCCTGCACAGTTTGGCTTTGTTTCTGGCCTCTCCTTGGAATATGCAGTCATACTTAGCCAAGATCACTCTCTCCAGTGCAAGTATCCCTCTGTTCTGTTTGATATTACTAAGGCCTTTGATTCAGTTGACAGAAATCTGCTTTGGTCCAAGTTACAATGCTTCTCCACTACCTCTCTCACCCTCCTTGTCAGGTCTCTGTTTCTGGATCCACAAGCAAGAATTCTGCACCCAAGTGAGCAATCAGCTGTGTTCTCAGTTCCTAATGGAGTGGTTCAAGGCTCTGTGCTTGGTCCTATACTGTTTGCCATCTTCCTGAATGATTTCCCAAGACTCTCAGCTGACTGCCTGGTTACTCTCTTTGCTGATGACATCAGAATATCCTCCTCCAATGTGCAACAAGACTCCCAGACCATCCACCAGTATCTGCAGAAGAATAATCTCCAGCTTTCCATTGCAAAGACAGTACCTTTGGGCTCTCCCATCACCTTAGAGAACTCCACTCTACCTGCTCAGGTTTCTGCTACATATCTTGGCTTTCCTTTCCTTCCTACTGGACTAGACTCTGGAGCACACCTGAAGAAGAGAATTATCCTGGCAAGACAGGCACTCCACAAGCTACTGGCTGTTACTCCTCCTACAACTTCAGCTCCCAGCTGCCTCCTTCTACTCAAGCAGTTTGTCTTCCCTGTCCTGGAATTTGGCTTAGCACTTCTCTCTCTTACTTCTAGAGACTGCACTAAGCTTGACAAGTTTGCAGTATGGTGCATTACCTCCTTGGTGCCTCATTTGCCTGAATGCCCCTACAGACATGCTATTCTTGGTGCTTTTGGGTTTATGCCCTATAAGATTAGACTTCTCTACCTTAGAACCAGATTATACCTCAGACTTCACAACTGCAAGAACCCAATGATTAAGGCCTGGAAGAGAACACACCACACAACACCTGGCTCCTGCTGGAGAACTATACTTGGAGATCCTGAAGTCAAGAAGTTTGCTGAATTTATTCTGCAGTCAGAAAAACCCAAGCTGGCCTACCTGAAGTACTTGACAGACCTTTGGCAGCAATATCTGCAGCAGCACACTCCCTTTATGATGAATATCAATCCTTATCACATTCCCCTCATTAATGTTGTTCACAAGTCATTCTTACCTCTCTTGCTACCCCCCTTCCCATTGAACAGTGTGTTTAGCACTGAAGAACTAGCATCACTTCTTATTAACTTACCTACAAATTCCCCTCAGCTACACACTCTTGTATCAAAGCTACAACAGTAGCGCTGGCTTCTTTGTTTCAACTGAAATAAAGATTTCACCTGTTGGTAACTGTCTCCCCCCCCCCTAAACTATACTTGGAGATCCTGAAGTCAAGAAGTTTGCTGAATTTATTCTGCAGTCAGAAAAACCCAAGCTGGCCTACCTGAAGTACTTGACAGACCTTTGGCAGCAATATCTGCAGCAGCACACTCCCTTTATGATGAATATCAATCCTTATCACATTCCCCTCATTAATGTTGTTCACAAGTCATTCTTACCTCTCTTGCTACCCCCCTTCCCACTGAACAGTGTCTTGAGCACTGAAGAACTATCATCACTTCTTATTAACTTACCTACAAATTCCCCTCAGCTACACACTCTTGTATCAAAGCTACAACAGTAGCGCTGGCTTCTTTGTTTCAACTGAAATAAAGATTTCACCTGTTGGTGACTGTCTCCCCCCTAACCAAGAACACTTAGCCTTGTGGTTATCCCTAACCCTTCCATACCCATGGTTGTGGGTTCAAATCCTGGATCCAACAAAATTTGATTAATAAATTAATGTGTGCTCATTGGGAGATGGCTTGATCAACCATCGGGCAAAGTAAAGGCTCTGATTGGCTGAAATCCTTGAAATGCTAATTGGCCAGATTTGCCTAGTAAATTTGGCCAGTGATCGCCCAGAAATTCATCTCAGTTCCCCCAGTCTACTGGCCATTCCGGCCACAATTCAGCTACCGCAAACCAGTATAACTTAGCTCAGATATATTCAGATTCTCACTTCTCAGGCCTGGCTTTCCAGGAAACCTCTCTCACACCTAGCTAACTAGGAAATATAGTACCACTCAGCTTCTCAACTCTCAGACCTGGCTTACCAGGGAGATATCTCTCAGACCTAGCTTTCTAGGAATAACTTCAGATTAACTTGGCTTCTTTAGATACTTGTCATAAGTAAATAAAGATTTCACCACTTGGTGACTTTCCTCCCCCCTAAATCTAAGCTTGACCCCAAGTATGAAGGACCATTCAAGGTTGTCAGACGCACTACTGGAGGATCTTATGTACTTCAAGATAACACTGGAGCACTGCTACCCAAAAACTTTCCACCTTCCTCACTCAAACTTATTTCTCAAGACCCAGTAACTTCAGAATCCTATGAAGTTGAAGCTATTTTGGACCATGATGGAGAAGAACCAAATTGCCTTTATTTAGTCAAGTGGAAAGGCTATGATGCCAAACACAACACCTGGGAACCTTACACCAACTTTGATGATGTTGCCATTATCAATCAGTATTGGAGCCGCAGAGGAACCCAGAAGGTATCAAAAAACTCCTCTTCCGGAAGGAAGTGATGTTGTGCATCAACATTTAAAACTTTGCCAATTTTACTCCGTTTGAAAATCTAGTACCCTAACTGATTTTCCCTAACCCAAACATAACAAATCCCAGTTACAGTTTATTTGATCCCACCTCAGAATCTATTTTTAGCTATCACACCTGATCTATTTTCAAATGGTCATCACGTTATCAACCTATCTGCCAAGCCTTCCCAGGTGATTAGTCATCTGAGATCTATCCAACCACTGTGCAGTTGCCAAGACATCAGTTGATTGATGATGTAATTTTCATTTATCTTAAGCACCTATGAACACCCAAATTGATTTCAATCAATCCAGTCCCTTGGCGCTTACTAATTCAACTTGATCAGAAAAGTGTAAATAAAGTGTACTGAACCTTTTGGTTTAGTGTGTGTCTCAATGAAATTAAGATTCTGTCTCAGCAAAAATACGAATCCAACAATTCCGTTCTAGTTTCTATCCAAGCCTAGTATATCTAGCACTCCAAAGAACACCAAGCCTAGCCTGCCTAGCTAACAAATATCATTGCCTTTATAGCCAACCCAGCTATATCCAAGACCAATATTAGATCAGAATCTTTCTGCTAATATTTCCGCCACTCTCTGACAATTCTAAGATTCTGCGCTTAATTGTCCCTTTGGTTCAGTTAAACCATTCAAGAGTTTTATTACACTTTCTCTTGGATACAACACCATGCCTTTAAAGAGTTTCCTGATTCTCCAGTTTATAAGGCCTTCTCATTAGAGGAATCTCTGCTCTCAAGATTCACTTCACTTATCAAAAACTCACCTTCACCTGCTGTTACCCACTTCCTTAAAGATTATTATATCTCTCAAGCTTATCTACTTCACTCCCCCATGAACCTGAACTCCAGTGTACTCTGGGATACTGCCTTAACTTTAGCTTAGATTTATTCATATTCAACTTGGTGTTTACTTTGGGAATCCTCTATTCCCAGCTGGCTTCTTTATTTGTAGTTAGACTTGTCTGCAATCAAATAAAGATTTCACCTACCTTGGTGACTTTCCCTCCCCCCTAACCCTAACCCTACCTGAAGTACTTGACAGACCTTTGGCAGCAATATCTGCAGCAGCACACTCCCTTTATGATGAATATCAATCCTTATCACATTCCCCTCATTAATGTTGTTCACAAGTCATTCTTACCTCTCTTGCTACCCCCCTTCCCACTCAACAGTGTCTTGAGCACTGAAGAACTATCATCACTTCTTATTAACTTAACTACAAATTCCCCTCAGCTACACACTCTTGTATCAAAGCTACAACAGTAGCGCTGGCTTCTTTGTTTCAACTGAAATAAAGATTTCACCTGTCGGTGACTGTCTCCCCCCCTAAGGATCTGACTCTCTTCAGAAGATGGTATTCAAGACTTGACTGCACTGCCTGTGGTATCAGAGGCAAATGGAAGCTCAATGGCTGTGCTGGCAAGAATAAGCTTAAGCAGGTCCAATGCAAGGCCTGTACAAAGATTTGTGGTCTTGACCAGTTGGTAGCAGGAGTGAAGGCAAAGACCAAAAAACTGGCCAGTCAGAGCCCCATAGCTCTACAGCAACTGCTGCTGAAATAGACACCCTAGCTTCTGTCCCAGTCCCAATTCTTGATACTAGTACCTCACCATTCAAAGCAAAAGTCCCACCCAAGCCTCTTGAGATAGTCCCACCTAAGAGATGTTTTACTTCAACTGGTCCTTGTGAGCTTGAGACTGTTGCTGCTACTCAGGATAATCATACAATTGATGCTGCAAGTGAAGAAGTTTTGTCAGACATTGAGGAGATTCCAGCAACTCCTCCAGTAGAATGCTCAAGTCCCAATGATCACCTGGCTCAAGAAGAGCCCCTAGAGGAAATAGTACCCATCAGAAATATCACTGCTAAAGACTTGCAGGCACAGATATTTGAGATATTTAGGGATCTAAAGAAGTTGCAGGCTGATAACTTGGAGCTTCTAACCTCAAATGGTGCACTCAAATTGAGGGTTCAAACCTTAGAAGAAAAGTTGGATGACCAAACAAAGGAGTTAGAACGCTGCTCAACCTGCCTTCATAACTCAACACCTGACCTGGCTCCAAACAATGCAACACTTATAGTGTCAAATGATGAGCTTAAGCAGAGAGTTCAAATCTTAGAGGAAAAGCTGGAAGCTCAAGCAACAATGTTGGACAGTCACCAGACCCCAGAGTTGATACCTGAAGTCTCTATTCCCCAAAATCCCATTCCAAGGCATAGCACATTGGATAAAGGAAAACAAAAAGAGACATACTCAAGTATTCTACAAAAGGAGTACCAGGAGCCAGGCCCTTCACCATCAATGAGTACTAACATTCCTGACACAGTTGCTGGCAGAATTCTTTCCAAAGTCATACATAATTCCAAAAAGTCTCAACCACAACTTGCTACCTTGGAAACACTAAAGCCTACCACACAACCTGCCAGGAAGTCTACCTATAGGCCTCCAGCAAACTTACCTCGGCTCCAGAATTGGTCCTTGCTATACTTTGCCAATGTTCCATGGACTACTATATCAAACATCAGACGTACATTCCGCTCTCTAAATATTGACACTTCAAAAATTGTTAACCTAGCTTGGAGAAGAGGAAAGATCCTAGAAATGATTGTAGACAGAAACTTCTCCACTGCATTGAATAAGTATCTGGCAAAAAATCTAAACTGGGTGCCTACCAAATGTTGTAAAAATTTGTATTTTCCACCTAAATATTCACCTAACTTAGTCACTTAGATCATCACCTTCAAATCCTAGAGATTACTGACCAAATTCCTTGTTGGGATTTACTTAGAATATTTTCACCAAAATACCAGGTACCCAGAACATGAAAATTCTCAAAGTTGTCCAAACAGCCCCAAACTTTGCACACATGTTCTTGGGACCTTCCTTAACCTATTCTACGTGTTTGTAATGCCAAGACCATGTAAAAGTATAAATACTACTTTTACATTCAATAAATCATTAAGTGAAAACCACATAATCTACTTGTTCTCCAAATCACTTCCAATATCTCCAAGACTCTTACAACAGGTTATGAGCCCCGAGCTGTCACTCTCTGCAATGTCTACTACTGCTATTACTGGAATTTTTCCCTCTGCTGAAAAGTTGGATGGATCTAACTACCAAGTGTGGAAGGTGAAGATGAAGATGCTGCTACAAGAAAGAGGCCTTTGGGATATTGTCATGGGAGAAGAATGCCCTCCTAAAAACGTGGGAGAGGAAGCCTTGAAGTACCAGAAGAAAGAACAAAGTGCCTTTAACTGCATTTGCCTTAATGTCAAGGACAAATTGCTAATTCAATGCTCAAGAGCAAAAACGGCAAAGAATGCCTGGAAAGCATTAGAAGACACCTACCAGTCATGTTCAGCTGCCAAGAAAATGTATCTGAGAAGAAAATTCTTTACTACAAAGATGCTGCCAGGAGAAGAAATGAAAAATCTAATTAACAGAATTACCCTGCTGGTAGATGAGATGGAATCTGTGGGCGTACCAACTACTGATGAGGATGTGATAGTTACCATCCTGAATAGCCTGACAGACGAGTTTCAGGGCCTTGTATCAGCCCTAGAGTCCAGAACTGAAGATTTGACCTTAAATTACGTATATGGAAGGCTCCTGGATGAAGAATTAAGAAAATCAAGCGCCAATAAGAAGGAAGAAGAAAATGCTTTAATAAGCAATGATAACCAACAAAGGAGGTACCCAAGACCCTACAAAGGCAACAGCAACCTATTTTGCAACTACTGCAAAAGGAAAGGACACACATCAGACCGATGTTTCAAAAAGAGAGATTATCAGCAAAAGAAGCCTGAATATGGAAATGCTGTAACAACTGAAGATAGACTATTCATATCTGCACTAAATATGACCACAAACAAGGATTCTCAGACGTGGTATATTGACTCTGGAGCTTCTCAACACTTTACACACCAAAAAGAACTTTTTACCCAATATCAAGAAATTCCAATTAAGAAGGTTTTCATGGGTGACGATAGAACACTTGAAGCAGTGGGAGAAGGAACTATCCAAGTAAACCTTAGAAGCAGTGAAGGAAGCCATACACTGACCTTTAAAGAAGTACTCTATGTACCAGAAATAGCCAAGAACCTACTCTCTGTAAGCAAGGCCACAGCAGAAGGACTCAGTTTCAGTTTTGACAATTCTGGATGCAGGATCACTGATCAAAATGGTGCCCATATTGCTTCGGGCATCAGAGATCAGAACCTATACAAGTTGACTTATATTCCATCATATCTGGAAGCCAATATAAGTAACTTAAATGAAGAAACACCAATGCTTTGGCACAGGAGATTTGGACACATCAATTTTGATTATTTGCGTAAAATGATCAAAGATCAGCTAATTTCTGGAGTGAAAATTGATCCCCCAGCTATTTTGGAGCACTGTGAAGCCTGCATATATGGGAAACAAGCCAGACAACCGTTCAAGAGCTCTGGGTTAATCAAAACTAAGAAAAAATTAGATCTAATTCACTCAGATCTGTGTGGACCTATGCAAAATTTATCCTTAGGCGGGATGAAGTATTTAATCACTTTTATTGATGATTATACAAGATACACATGGGTCTACTTCATGGAGAGAAAGGAAGAAGCTCTGTCTAAGCTCAGGGAGTTTAAAGCCATGGTGGAGAGAGAAACTGGTGAAAAAATCAAGAAAATACGCTCTGACAATGGTGGAGAATATACCTCAAAACTCTTCATCCACTTCTGCAAAATTCATGGGATAAAGCAAGAGACTACTGTACCATACTCCCCACAGCAAAATGGAGTAGCAGAAAGAGCTAACAGATCAATAATTGATATGGCAAGATCTATGATCCATGATCAAAAATTATCCTATGATTTTTGGGCGGAATCAGTTGCCACTGCTGTATATCTTAAAAATAGAAGTTATAACAGAATACTTTGTGATTCTACTCCATTTGAAGCATGGTATGGACACAGACCAAGTGCAGAACATCTAAGAATATTTGGGTGTACAGCATATGCCAAAAAACTGGCCGGAAATCAGTCAAAATTTGAGCCAAAAAGTGTAAAATGCATATTTTTGGGCTACTGCAATGAGAGTAAGGCATACAGACTCTACAATACCGAAGCAAAGAAGCTGATCAAGTCCAGGGATGTGTTGTTTGATGAAAATTCAAAATTTTCACAAAAAATGACATCAGATGATGACGAAAATTTGATCTCAAGTCCACCAATTGTCAGGATTGAATCAGAGCAAAACAATGAAACTTTTTTCACTCCAGAGGACTCTACAACCGTGGTTCAGCCAGAATCAGTGCCCAGGAATATCCCAGAAGTGATCATTCCAGTATCAAATGCCCGGAGATCAAATTGGACAAGAAATAGCCCAAATTACTATATTAATGAGGGTACAAACTTAGCCTATGCCTATTCAGTCCATATTGATGAACCCCAGACTGTAAAAGAGGCCCTAAATAGCCCTCAGACGAAGTTTTGGAGATCTGCAATGACTGAGGAATATCAGGCCCTGATGGAAAATCAAACTTGGGACTTAGTCAAATTACCAATCAACCGAAAATCAATTGGATGCAGATGGGTCTTCAAGACAAAATACAAGGCTGATGGTACAATTGAAAGATACAAAGCAAGACTTGTAGCCAAAGGATACTCTCAAACAAAAGGACTTGACTATACTGAGACCTTTGCACCGGTAGCCAAGTTTAATTCCATCAGATTAATATTGGCTATTGCAGCCAAATATAAGTTTTTTATTCATCAAATGGATGTAAAAACTGCATTTTTGAATGGAGAACTTGATGAGGACGTGTATATGGACCAGCCTGATGGTTTTGTTGACCAAGATAACCCCCATTTGGTCTGCAAGCTTAAAAAGTCACTATATGGTCTCAAACAATCACCGAGAGCCTGGAATTGCAAGATAGATTCTTATTTGGAATCTTTGAGTTTCAAAAGGAGTAATGCTGACTATAGTATATACTATAAGCCAGATAGAGCAAATCCAGTTCTATTAGCTCTATATGTGGATGATCTTATTATAGCCACCAATAACCTAGAAACATTGGAAGAGACTAAATCCAGCCTATCTAAGGAGTTCAAGATGTCCAATCTAGGAGAACTCAGTTACTACTTAGGGATTAAGTTCTCCATAGACAGAAGTACCCAGACTATTACCCTAAGCCAATCCAAGTATATTCAAGATATACTAAAGAAGTACAAAATGGAAGACTGTAAACCGGCAGCTACCCCAATGGAGACAAACCTTAACTTGGTCAAAACTCAACCAAATCAAGAGAGCTTGGTGCCATCTGAAAGCCCTGACTTTTCTTATCAATCTATGGTCGGCAGTCTGATGTATATCATGCTTGGAACACGTCCAGATATCTCATATTCAGTGGGAGTTGTCAGCCAACATAATCAGAATTATGGATCTGATCATATTGCAGCAGTTAAGCGGATTTTTAGATACCTAAAAGGAACTGCTGATATCTGCTTAAGATACACTTATAAGGATTCAGAACAGGATCTTGTGGGATACTCTGATGCTGATTGGGGACGAAATTTAGAAGACAGAAGATCCACCACAGGATATACCTTTCTTTACTGTAAAGGAGCCATTTCATGGAATTCAAGAAAGCAACCAACCGTAGCACTTTCTACTACAGAGGCAGAGTATATGGCAGCCTGTGAAGCTACAAAAGAAGCAATGTGGTTAAGAAAGCTCTTTACAGATTTAGGCCTATGTCAAAAAACGCCTATTACTTTATTTCAAGATAATCAAGGATGTATACAATTAGGTAGAAATCCAACTTTTCATGCTAGAACCAAGCACATAGATATTAGACATCATTTCATACGTGAAGCTATAGAGAATAACTTAGTTAGCTTAGTTTACTGTCCTACAGATGAAATGATTGCAGACATATTTACCAAACCATTAGCTAGAGACAAGTTTGAATATCTTAGGTCAAAATTAGGACTAGTCAGTATGAACATTTAGCTGAGTGGGAGTGTTGTAAAAATTCGTATTTTCCACCTAAATATTCACCTAACTTAGTCACTTAGATCATCACCTTCAAATCCTAGAGAATACTGACCAAATTCCTTGTCGGGATTTACTTAGAATATTTTCACCAAAATACCAGGTACCCAGAACATGAAAATTCTCAAAGTTGTCCAAACAGCCCCAAACTTTGCACACATGTTCTTGGGACCTTCCTTAACCTATTCTACGTGTTTGTAATGCCAAGACCATGTAAAAGTATAAATACTACTTTTACATTCAATAAATCATTAAGTGAAAACCACATAATCTACTTGTTCTCCAAATCACTTCCAATATCTCCAAGACTCTTACAACACCAAATTCACAATCATTCCACCAGAGTCAATGGACACTGAGCCAGGAATATTCAACAAGCCCCAGCTCACATGGCAATTATGGCATTCTTTGCTGCCATTAAGAAACAGGCTCCAACCTATGATGTGGCCTACTTCTTGAAAGAGGAAGCAATTAGAATCCTGAAAGACATTACACAAGCTCCATTTGAAGAGTTGTGGAATAATTCTGGAAATTTACAAAGGGCAGTGCAAGAGTTTCAGCAGGAACAGGCAACCTCAGAGTCTGCCCAACTACAGAACATACTCTTACTCAATTTCAACTCCATCACTCCAACAGTAGCTGAATTAGAAAACTTACTGAAAAAGGAATATTCTTTGCTCCTACTAATTGATGTTGAGTTGCCCAAACTTCCCTCTAGACTGAATGCATATTCATCTGCTCACCCAAAATTTCCAGCTCACTCAATGGCACTCATTGCTCTTTCATCTTCTAAGCTTGCACCCTCAGCAAATGTATCCATCATCTATGAGTATTACTGCTATGCTCTAACACTTCCAGCTATAGTAGCCATTACTATCTATCTCCCTCCATCTCTGTCTAGCTCCATAACACTGGCAATTTTCTTAGCCACATCAGAGTTCATTAACAGCTCATCAATCCCTTGTATGGTAGTGGGAGATATAAATATTCCCCACCCTGAAAATATCACCACTATTTCATCCAGACTTAGAACCCAAGAGGAGCACTTTACAAAGTTCCTCCAACAAAACCATCTGGTCACTGTAAACACTCAGCAAGCTCAATGTTGTGTTGGCTGGGTAACAGCTACTCCAGCTGCCTTACAGTACATCCACCAGGTTACAAGCATTCCAGAGGATATCAGTTGTGGGTCACTAAAGAAATCTGATCACAAGCCAATACATATTATCATTTCTGCCAGAAAAACCTTACCAATTGGCACCCTTCTTCAGCCATTTACAATCTTGCCAGCCAAAGCTTCAGTATCACAGACACAGGACTTTGCCAACTACCTATCCTTGCTTACCGAATATGCATTTCCCAGCTTACCTACATGGATTTGTGATGATATAAATGCATTATGGCTATTTTACCAGCATTTCATCATAATCACTGGCTGTCTAGCCCTACCCACCAAGTCCTACCAAAAGCCATCTGCAAACCAACTTAAATGGAAATCCATCATTTCTGTCTTAAATTCCAGCTACCTATGTTTCCCTAACCCAAAAACACAGAACCTCCTGGAAAGCGCAATCTCCTACTCCAAGTCACTACAGATCACTGAGCATACTAGATTATGGGCTCATATCATGGATACCTTGCCCTTAGTAAATATGAATGCCACCACAAGGTCCATATCAAGAGTATACAAAGCCATGAGACCCCAAGCAAGGAGTATATCATCACCAGACAAACTGGCCCCTATATTCTTTGATTCATCTGTGCATCCCACTCCTCCTTTCTACCATACTGGTAACATATCCAGCAGTCCAACATCTCCAATTTTGATTTCAGCAAAGCTTCTGGAGAAAATTTTAAAGAAGCGTCCTGCAAATACTGCACCTGGACATGACTTGATTACCTACAATCTACTCTGGGTGTGCTACTCCAAAATGAGTCACTTACTTATCCCATTCTACTCTATCTGTGCGCAACAATTGACTACCCCAAAGGCCTGGTCACAGGCAAATGTAACACCCTTATACAAAGGGAAGGGGAAACACTCACTTCCAGGTTCTTACCGGCCAGTTTCACTCCTACCAACCTGCCAGAAAATCTTTGAGCTTATAATAGCAAGATCCTTACAATCTCAACTATATCCATTCCATCCTTCTCAGTTTGGCTTCTTGCCCAAACTCTCCTTGGATATGGCTGTAGTGCTAAGCCATGATCATTCACTTCAATTCTCATTGCCAACCATTCTGTTTGACATTACTAAAGCCTTTGACTCTGTGGACAGAGCTCTGCTTTGGAGAAAGCTATTAGCAGTTACCACACTACCAATGAACCTTCTTGTATGTTCTCTATTTTGTGAGAACTCAGCCAAAATTTTGCATCCAAGTTGCACATCAGAGACTTATGAGGTTCCAAATGGAGTAGTCCAAGGATCTGTACTAGGTCCCTTACTATTTGTGATATTCCTACTCAACTTTCCTTTATTTCCAAAAGGCCCCTCACCAGACTCTCCCTATCCACTACTAACTCTCTATGCGGATGATATCAAGATTGCTACTCCTAATCCCATAGCAGACACTGCCATCATTGAGAAGTACTTGGCTGCCAACAACCTCTCACTCTCAATTTCCAAGACAGTCCCAATTGGGTGCACTACAACTATACAGAACACTAGCATTCTGCCACAACAAACTGCAATATATCTAGGTCTGCCGTTTTGTCAACATGGGATTGACTCAAAGCTCCACCTGAAAAATAGGATCTGTCTTGCCCAACAGCCTCTCAAAAAGCTTCTGGTAGTAGTCACTCCAGACACTCCAATTCAAAAGATCCCTATACTTCTGAAGCAGTATGTACTGCTCATACTTGAATTTGGTCTCCACATTATACCCCTAACCTCCAGAGAACTTCACCGCCTGGATAAATTTCTCCATCAGTGTATCAGATCCTTGGTACCTTATCTTTTGGTGTCTCCCTATATCCATGCAACTAATGGAGCCTTTGGGTTCTACCCATACCAAATCCAAATGGTCTATCTTTGTGCTTCCTTCCTAGTCAACTTCAGAAATCACATAACCCCTCCATCAAACAGTGGCTTAAATCTAACTCCTCCCTGAAATCTTCTTGCTGGCACACCCTGGTTGGCTCTGCTGTAGTAACAGAGCTTGCTTCAAAACTTCAAAAAGCAGAGAAACCAAGACTACTGGCTCAGGACCATCTAGGATCTATGTGGCAGAGCTACTTACAAGTCCACACACCTTTCCTACTACACCTAATCCCAGGCTGGGCTCCAGTCTTGGATTATATTGATCAGAAACATCTACAATTTGGACTTCCCTCCAAAACCCTTGAATTTCATATTTACCCCTGATGAGCTTTACTTTATTGAAACAAACATTAGAGATGAAACAAAACATAAATTAGATTACTTATTAGAGAGGTTCTAGACCTCTTAATTGGCTTCTTTATTTGTACTTAGATTAGTTCTTGACTCAAATAAAGATTTCATCAACTTAGTGACTTTCCCTCCCCTAAATTAGAGATTTCACCTGTTGGTGACTGTCTCCCCCCCCCCTAACTATGTATTCTGCCTAGATGATGTACAAGTATAAATATTATATTGACTATCAATAAACAGTTATGTGTAAACAACATAATCTACTTGATATCTCAATCACTTTCAATATCATTAAAACTCTTACAATAATTATAGTCACCATTAACCAAAAAGCACTGAAGGTGAATAAATCCCACCTATTTAAGGAATTCAAGATGTCTGATACATGAGAGCTCAGCTACTACTTAAGGATACAATGCTCTATAGACACAAGTATTTGGACCACCACCTTGAGTCTGTCCAATATATTCAAGAAATACTAAATGTGGTCTAAATGCAGAATATAAACTGATTGCTACCCCAATCAAGACTGCCCTTAACTTGGTTAAAAATGAATCAAATCAAGTGAACTTAGTGCCATCTTAGAGCCTGGACTGTCCTTGACAGTCTATAGTTGGTAGTTTGACATATTGCCTGCAAGGAACAAACTCAGATATCTTGTATTCAGCAGGAGTGGTCAGGCAACCCAATCAGAGTTTGTTGTAAAAATTTGTAATTCCACCTAAATATTCACCTAACTTAGTCACTTAGATCATTACCCTCAAATCCTAGAGATTACTGACCAAATTCCTTGTTGGGATTTACTTAGAATATTTTCACCAAAATACCAGGTACCCAGAACATGAAAATTCTCAAAGTTATCCAAACAGCCCCAAACTTTGCACACATGTTGTTCGGACCTTCCTTAACCTATTCGACGTGTTTGTAATGCCAAGACCAGGTAAAAGTATAAATACTACTTTCACATTCAATAAATCATTAAGTGAAAACCACACAACCTACTTGTCCTCCCAAATCACTTCCAATATCTCCAAGACTCTTACAACAGAGTTAAGAATCTGACCATATTCTTCAGTACAGCGGATTTAAATATTTAACAGGGACTGCTGATATCTGGATAAGGTGCACATATAGGGTCTGAGAAAAGAGTTTTGTGTGATACTCTGATGCAAATTGAGTGAAAAATTTAGAAGGCAGAAGATCCACCACAGGATACATCTTCCTTTGTTGTAGATAAGTGATTTCATGGTACTCAGGAAAGCAACCAACTATAGCACTGTGCACCACAGAGGCTGAGTAAATAGCTACCTGTGAAACTATCAAAGAAGCTGTTGTAAGAGTCTTGGAGATATTGGAGGTGATTGGGAGAACAAGTAGATTATATGATTTCACTCAATGACTTATTGAATTTGGTCAGTATTCTCTAGGATTTGAAGGTAATGATCTAAGTGACTCAGTTAGGTGAGTATTTAGGTGGAATTTTGAATTTTCCCAACATCACGGTGCTTGCATTTTAGCTTGGCCTGATAACATATATTCTGTGTCAGTAATATAAAGTGTCACTGTTGTAGGTTTTGTATTTATATCTAAATTTACACCTAATTTAGTCACTTGAATCCTAGTCTGCAAATCCTAGTAAATTTTGCCTAAAACTTTTCCTACAATTTACCTGAAATATCTTGCCAAGATATTGTTGTAAAAGCTGATAATTGCACCTGAATATTCACCCAAGAGGTGTCTTATGACTGATGCGTGACTCAGCCCTCTTCTACTAATTTAGCTCAAAAATCACTTTGGTCTCTGAATAAATATATATCCATCCTTCAGGGCTTGAGCTAAGCATTTGATACAGGACACCACCTCATCAGGGAAGCGAGTGAAGATAGATTGACTCGTATAGTTGACTACACTGATGATAAGCAAATTGTACTCACATTAAATGGTCACAAACTAGAGGATTGCGTGAATATATATGATCGTTGATGTGTTTGATTATTCGCAGAGTAGGAGTGTTTTAAACCTGCATATAAGCATCAACATGAATTTTGTATTTACGCCTATATGATTATTGTTGGCTTGAGCAATTAGATTATGACTTACAAACTTTCCTATTTCCAGGCTACCTTCAAATCCTAGAGAGCTCTGACCAAATTCCTTGTTGGGAAATCCTAGAGAGCTCTGACCAAATTCCTTGTTGGGAAATCCTAGAGAGCTCTGACCAAACTCCTTGTTGGGGTTTGCATTGAATAATTTCACCAAAATGCCAGGTACCCAGAACATCAAAATTCCCCGAACTATGCACACATACTCTGAGGACCTTCCTAAAAATAAAATAACCCCCAGTGAATATTTGGCATTCGAAGATTTTCCTAGCGTATGCATTAAATGAATGCTCAAGTGAAAGGAACAAAATACCCTAGGTCCCCAAGCAGGTTTAATATCATCATAATTTTTGTTGCAAATATGCGTTGATATCATAAATGTGGGAATGTTACATCAAAGATATATATTCTTTGGCCATGTACACTAAGTTGAAAGGTTAGCTATTGCTCTTTGTATTGACAAAAGACATGTCGTTATATCGGATAATATAAAATTATTCAGAGTAGCTTATATAGTTTATTCAGTCCGATATAGAGCACATAGCCTAACACCCATTAGCATGCTCCTAGATCCACCCAAACATTGGGCCCGTTATTCCCAGGCTTGTCATTCTGAGACCACCATTTTGCTTGCCAGACTCTGTTGTTGTATACAACTTTTTGTTCTCCATTGTATGCTACATTAGGCCTCCACTCGGCAATACCGGAACAAGCCCCTGACCCTACTTCCACAGTTGGTGTTGGCTCAACAGATGTCACAGGCTTTGTGGGTTCAACCGGCTTGCCGTCGCAGGCGCCCTGGCTAGCCCATACATCTTGACTGTTGTTTCCGGGCTGATCGTTGCGGGTCCACCATTTTGCTTCCCATAGAATATTGTTGTATACAACCTTATCTTTTCCATTGTATGAAGTTCCAGAGTTCCATTGTGGAACATCTCCACAGTTGCTTGACCCCCCATCGGTGGTTGGTACTGGCTTGCTGGTCTCAGTAGGCTTGATTGTCTCCGTGGGTTTTAACTCAGGCACGGGATTCTCCTCACTACTACCAGCGTGAGTGACCTTAACATTAGGTCGGCTCTCAAACAGGTCTTTACCACTGTACCCTCCATTACCGAACTCAGGTATGGTTGGGTATCCTGGCAGGTTGGCCACAAGGAGTTTAGGGCCACTGACTGATCCATCAGCAGTTCCTTCGATATCGATATCGGCGCAATTCATGTAATACTCCCTGTTGCCTATCTTGTTAATCCAAGCCCAGGCGAAGGTTGCTTTACCACTAGGGGCCCCAGCTGGAATCTGGATGCTATAGTCTAGAGAAGAAATGAGGCAATCGTCGTACACATCCTTAAGGACCACAAAGGTGTTGTCATCATAAGAAATGGCGAACTGACAATGGCCACCGTCATGCTTGGCAACGCCTCCAAGCTTCACAGAAATGCTACTTCCAGCCTTGACGGTCTGAACCACCCCACCTTTTTCGTATCCACGACAAGGATATGGCCATTTCTCCGCATTCAATGGGGAGATCATATCGTAGTCAGGATTCCCGGTGTAGGTAGGATTGTATTTTGAGCGACGGGGAGGAGGCTGCACCATCTCCATATGGCCAAATGCATACGGAGTCAAGAGCATCAATGCAAATGCAGACAGAGCCAGTTTCGAAGAAGACATGATAGCAATGGATCTATACCAGTAGATCGTTTGGAGATATGAAGTAGCACGGTTTGCTTTTTATATGGATCTACCTCTGTCCACTGCAATCGAAATGTACCTCCACAGAAGCTTATTAGCCACTAAAGACAAGGGCTGTTTTAGGTAAACTCATATGTGCCAAAACCGACAATGCGTCTTTCAGTTAATAACTCTAAAAGTAGCAGACGTCCCTGACCAAGCCATGTCGCTACACTTACTTCTGTTATGGGAATGAGTCTAGTTCTATTCTACGGCCTAACACTATAGTCGTTTTTATCTCAAGATAACATTTTCATGGTTGGTGACGGATCATTGCCATTTTAGCACCTTGCGGTTTATTCTCCCCATGTTCCCATCTGGATGATAAAAGACTGCTTTGCATTTCGTATCGGGATAGCATATCGGGATAGATTTCACCTTGAGTTAACGCGTTCAGAGTGGTTATATTGGAATCTTATTTGGTCTTATTTCCTTTATCGATTTCATGGGATCTTACATGGAAACCCACCTGGATAGTACCCAGATAGTTGAATGTCCCGGTATGGAGAGATTACTCTATCGCGTTGAACTGGCATAACTTATCCGATCTACAAACGCACATCTCGCTATCTCACACCACTAAACGCACATCTCTATCTTAGCCATTTATGTCGCATACATCGCATAACCAATGTATATCTTAATCATTATTAGTTTATTTACCTACAGGATATTACAAATTTATGGAGAGAAAACGGCCTTGGTAATATCAGGGAAGGGGAATCGATCGGTCGATTTCCCATCTACCTTACCATGGACATCAACGAATACAGACATGTATTGAGTGGCTTTGAATTCTTGCTTAGGAGTAATAGCAGATAGAACCAAAGCTCCCTCCTCTTGCTTGGAGGTGGCACCATCAACCTTGACAACGGTGGAGTTGAATGGGAAAGAAAGCTTCCATTGGTCGGAAATAGCGTGTCCTGGCTTCTGTGAGGAGACCTTGACCTAAGATATTGGAATCTAGTTAGTACCATGTTCCACGTTCTTTACCACTGCTCGATACTTACCCCCATCTGGAACTGTTCGGATTCAAGCTTGAGGTTGCTGAAGGTAACCAAGTAGTCACCAATATATCTTTGAACCAAGAAATCGGCCAATTGATCGCGTGGGCTGATAGCAAATTCAGGAGCTTGACGGCGAGATCTTCTACGGATACTGTTACAGGCACCCAAATCAACCCAAACATTCTCTTGGTTTTTGCCAGGAGTGTTGTTTTGAGTCCACCACTTGGCTTGCCACAAGTGGCCGTTGTAGCTAACCTTGTGGCCACCGGTATATACTTCACTTGAGACCCATGCGGGGGCTCCAGAGCATGAAGCGGAAGTAGAAGTAGGGGTAGAAGGCTTTCCTTCAGGCTTAGGAGTATCAACATTCAATGAACCGTGACCGTCCTTGGAACATGCGCTAATGGCGCTCCAATATCCACCGTTAACTCCTGGTGCTTGACCATTGACCCACCAAAGTGATTTCCAAATATATCCGTTGTGTGAAACCATAGAGCCGCCAGGATATGAACCGCCTGAGGACCAAGCAGCAGCAGAACTGCAAGCAGGGAGGTCTGGCTTGGCGTTGCAGCTACCGCCATCTTTAAGGAATTGTTTGGTTGCTTCACCATAGTTTCCTCCTTCAACCTGGTTGGCCCAAGCTTGCGAGGCATCCCAGAACATTACTCCGCCAAAGCTGGTAAACTTGGAACGAGTCTCTTGAGCAATGGTCTTGAGTTCGTTAATAGGAACGTAACCTGAGCCTGCAGCCTTTGGCGCAGCTGGAGCACCAATGTAAACCTTGACATCGGGATTGGGGGAGATATGAGTGGCCCAGTAGTCCCAAACTCCGAAATTCCATGCCCTGTAGTTATCGTAGTATTGCAAGCCACATGGGTTGTTGTAGAATTGTACAAATACAAGATCAAACCAGGCATTGTTCAAGGTGCTTCCAAGATTAGCATCAGGGTAGACGCATTGGGGGGCACCAGTGACCAAATACTTCTTTCTTTTATCTTCTTCGTAGTGGGAACGAAGTTGGTTGACGAAAGCCACGTAGCCAGTGGGTCCACCGCCCTCGATATCAAGATCAACACCATCGAGGATAGCGTCACCAAATGGTCTTGTATTGGATTCACCACCAAGGAACAAGTTCCAGAGCTGAGTGGCGAAGTTTTTGGCTTGTGCATCATCTTGGAATCCATAGGAACCGCCGGCTCCACCGAGGGAAAGGACGACGGATTTTCCTCTAGACTGGCAGAATTTGATATCCTCGCCAACATTGGGGCAATACAACAAGTTGCTGTTGGGGAACACCTTGTTATCCTTCATGTTGCAAGTGTTGGCCAAGTTCAACTCGGGGAGTCCACCGGTACCGAAGAAAGTGTCCAAAAATGCAACAGGGATGACATCTACCGTATCATCTTGGCAATAGTAGGCGAGGTTCTTTTGCCAGCCACTAGGGCCACCACCACTTCCACCGTAACTGTTTTGACCCCAGTACATGACGACGTTGTCATTGCAAGAGGCATCAAACCCATTGGAAGGGCTGCTTGGTTGGCTGGGCTTGTTCGTCTCTACTGGCTTGGTCTCGGTCTTACTGGTTGTAGCGGGCTTGGTGGTCTCCGCATGCTTAGTGGTGGTAGGCTTGGCGGTCTCCTCGTGCTTGGTAGTGGTAGGCTTTGGTGTGGAAGTATGCTTGGTGGTGGTAGGCTTTGGTGTGGAAGTATGCTTAGTGGTGGTAGGCTTTGGTGTGGTAGTATGCTTCACGGTATTAGGCTTTCCATCACAAGATCCAAGGTTTAACCATACATTTTGCTGATTGTGTCCGGGCTCATCGCTTCTGGTCCACCATTTGGCTTTCCACAAATCGCCATTGTAGACTGCCTTCTGATCGCCAACGTAGATGGAACCAGAATTCCATTGAGCCACATCGGAACAAATTCCGCTTCCGGGTTCGGATTCGGATTCGGTTGGTTTGGGTTTGGGTTGAGTTGATGGCTGGGGTTTACTACCACCGCATGGACCCAAGTTGGTCCAAACATTTTCCTGATTGTGACCAGGTTCGTTGTTCTGCGTCCACCATTTGGCTTGCCACAAGTCACCATTAAATGCCACCTTCTTGCTACCGGTGTATGCAACTGCAGAGTTCCATTGAGGAACATTAGCACATGCACCACTTCCGACTGGAGCATCAGGCTTAGATTCTGGCTCTCCGTTGCAGGCACCCAGATTCACCCATACATTATCCTGATTGTGACCTGGCTTATCGTTCAGCGTCCACCACTTGGCTTTCCACAAGTCTCCGTCGTAAGAAACTTGCTTATCACCGGTGTATACGTCCGCAGAGCTCCATTGGGGAACATTCGCGCAGAGATCGCTGCCAAGGGCATTGGGAGCAATGATCATCAACGCGATTGTGGACAATGCTAATCTTGAAGAAGTCATGATGATAGTTAGAACCTCTGAAGTTCAGCGGGACTCTACCGCTCAATTTATAGTCACGGTTGAGTCTTAGCGGCAGCGCCACGAAGTGTAATTAACCATTCAAAAGGTGGGAAATCTTTGTTGTCAACCAAAAAAGTTGATGCACCATCCTACTTTACTAACTTGGCTATTTACTATTTCGGCCACCCATCAACATGTGGGATTAGGATTTTACCGAGACTAGATGTCTGACACGCTTGAGATGTTAGGTTAAGCGGCTGCATAGAAAGTGTGGCTTTGTGGTGTAGGGATGGCTGACGTCTATAGGAAAGTCATTCGTATTGGCGGGATTATTGGTGTATAGAAAAGCCCTTCGTACCGGTGGGATTAACTTTACAACGCGTCAGACCGGTTAACAAGGGTTACTAAATATATGACCGTGGAACTTTCCTTTCTACTTGCACACGCCAAGCGCAAGTGTGAAGTTCAGGTAAGCTCGAGATTTAGATCTACGATATTACTTGCCAATCAAAATCCTATTGGCCAATGACTTGCTTACAAAACAAAAATGGATTCCCATTACAAGTGGTATGGAATCCGTTGATCAAGTGCATATATTTCCGGCTATGCGAATCTCATATTTTTTCCACTCGACCAATTCTTAGCTGGCATACAAGTCTTCGTTTTCAAATTTGCAATATTAGTTCCTCTTCTCTTTTTTCATGCTATTCTCACTATACCATACTCGCCATGATCATCCTAAGCAGCAACTAAATTGTAATCAAGATTTGATTACGAATAAGAGAACTTGGCATAAGGCTTGGAAAGCAAAATTTTTGTTATCATGGCTTTTTATAAACACAGTCCTCCCGTATGCTCAAAGGTTTCCTCTCAGTTATCAGTGCTTTTTTGTAGCACACAGAGACTAAAAACAAGAAGTGATGTTCAACGAGCCTCCGTCCTCACCAAGTGCTCGTTGGCTCATTTTTCCAAGCGGCATAATTATACCGGGCTGCGAAAATATTCAAGCGGTGGCCATTTTGTAAATTGCAACACCCCCAAACAACTTCGTTCACAAATCAATCGCCACTTCTACAAGCAGCCACAGCCCTTACCCAGCTCCATCCTTTCTGCATTGCATGCTTGCAGCGACCTGGCCGCCAATGCCAAAGAAAGACCACCCAAGAAGAAAGATGAGATAGATATTCTACTAGCCAACGAAAAGAGTGTGACCGAGCAGACTTTCGAGATTGCCGCTGGGCTATTTGAACGAGTCAAAGACACACCCGTATTGGATCTCAACATAATCAACGCATATCTAGACGTTTGTGTATATACTTTTCAAGTGGATGAGGTGTTTAAAGTTTACTCAGAGATGCGACAGAAACGATTCGTACCGAACGTAGCCACCTTTAAATTGATGATCCATTGTGCCGTCAAGGCACAGAAGGTTCCTCAAGCCCTAGAGATAGTCGAGATGGGAACCCAAGATATCTGTCAATCGGTGAACACCCAGCGTCGAATGAAGATAGGGATGCGAGTAGGTATCGGAGCGCTTTGCGGTGGTTGGCTAACTATAACCCTTGGGATGTTGCTTCCCAACATACCCCAGATAGGCAGCATGGGGGTTGCGCTAACGATCTTCTTTTGCTTGCGCTCAGGGGCGGCTGGACTCTTCACCACATTACCTGTCATGAGCTCGAAACAAACTCCATTTGATATCCATCAGAGGTACCGGGTGAATTTCAGCGATAGTTTGATGGATGACATCTACAAATTCTTCTACCAATACCTTCTCCTTCACTTACCCGCATATGGCAGCAAGAGAGATATCGAGCTCGTCATATCCGATATGAAGTCGAAGGGTCTAGTGGTAGATGAAGACAGTCTAATCGAGTTCAGCAGAGGCAGAAAATACACGGAAAATGCCGGAAAATGCACGGAAAATAAAAACCCCATACGCTGAATAAAAGCAGTATATTAAATCCCTTTGACCAGTTACCCTGATCGTTGCTTGGGACACTTGCGTGACTATCTCCAGATCCCCTAACCCAATAAAACTTTTTGTATCCACCTTCGGAAATAGGTAAACATACCCATGTATCGTTTGGTGGATCGTTTGGTGGATCACTTGGCGATTTGTGTCAGAACCTTCTAATTGGAAGCAAGTTAAATTGATTTTTGCATGCGGCCCTTGTTCTGGATAAACATGCTATGCCTTTGCTTGACGCGAACGAGGCTTTCTCCATTGTGCATGAAATATCTATATGCAGAGTGAGAATATAGGGGTGGATTCCTTTTTTGCCTCCGCTTCCAATGTTCCGTACCCCAAATAGTGGTCGTTCAGCTTGGATACGCGCGAGTGACTCTGGAATGTTTACATTTTATTGTATGATTGTCCATTGCCCTAATATGATGAGGTTGGTAAAAATACGCGACACCTGGCGGCTTTGGTATATCAGTCCTGCTATAGAAAATTCCTAATGCTACTTCACTTCCCAGTCCAATATGGCAAGAGCACCAGTGTTGACGATGCTTTTCCTGCATTGCACTTGGTCAGATTGGGCGGATCGCTGGACCTGGATACAAGTATGCGTCGAGTATATAAAAGTGAACGGGATGTGTTGTGGAATAAATCGTTGGAAACAAAAGTTGGCACTTCCTAATATATTCATTATTTTCCTAATGGTTTCCACTCGCCTTGCTGCCTTGACCGTTGTCTTAGCAAGTCTCTCGCTGACTTCGGCCTTCGATGAATCATGTAACAGTAACCTAGTCACTTATTGGGGTCAGAACACCATGGGTATTCTGAATCCCACCGACAAGAGTAAATGGGAAAAACCGCTCCGCGATTACTGTAATGACAACACCCTGGATGTCATCAACATTGGCTTCATGAATGTCTTCAACGGGGATGCCGGTAATCTTCCTCAGATTAACCTCTCGTGCCATTGTGGTGGTACCCACTTTCCTGGGACTACTCTGTTGAGCTGCCCTGATGTGGGTGAAGATATCAAATATTGCCAATCGAAGGGGAAGAAGGTGACCATGTCTTTGGGTGGCGCTGCTGGATCCTATGGCCTCGACAATGATGCCGACGGTGAGAGATTTGCCAAGACCGTTTGGGATACGCTTCTTGGTGGTTCTTCAAACACTCGTCCATTTGGCTCTACAATCCTTGATGGAATTGATTTAGACATTGAGGCTGGCGTCAGCACAGGTTATGGTGCTTTCATCCGTAAGCTCCGTACATACTTCGATACCGACAAGAGCAGAAAGTACATTACCTCAGCTGCTCCTCAATGCCCATATCCCGATATGTTCCTCGGCAATGCTCTTGATGAAGCTTGGTTCGATATGGTTTATATTCAATTTTACAACAACTACTGCACTCCCAGCATTCCAGGCCACTTCAACTATGGCATCTGGGATCATTGGGCCAAAACCAAGTCCGTCAATCCCGATGTCAAGCTGTTCATTGGTACTTTGGGTAACCCTAAGGCCGGTAGTTACGGTTACATGACCCCTGATGAGTTGAAGCCACTCATCGACAGTACCCGTCAACAATATTCTAGCTTCGGTGGTGTCATGACCTGGGAAGCCTCTACCTCCGAGTCGTCCATGATCAACGGAGTCAGCTTCGCTCAATCAGTTAAAAATATTCTGATGGAAGGCGGAAAATGCTCTGGACATCCTCAGCCTTCTAAGCCTGCCTCTACCCATCACACCACTCATACCGCCGAGACCCACAAGTCTTCCATTCACCATACCACTGAGACTCATAATAAGCCTTCCACTCACCATACTTCTGAGTCTCACAAATCCTCCCACCACACCACCGAGACTCACAAGTCTTCCGCTCACCACACCACCGAGACTCACAAGTCTTCCACTCACCATACCACCGAGACTCACAAGCCTACTACTCACCATACTACTGAGTCTCACAACTCCTCCCACCACACCACCGAGACTCACAAGTCTTCCGCTCACCATACTACCGAGGCCCACAAGTCTTCCACTCACCATACCACCGAGACTCACAAGCCTACCACTCACCATACTACCGAGTCTCACAAATCCTCCCACCACACCACCGAGACTCACAAGTCTTCCGCTCACCATACTACTGAGACTCGCAAGTCTTCCACTCACCATACTACTGAGTCTCACAAATCCTCCCACCATACCACCGAGACTCCCAAGTCTTCCGCTCACCATACTACCGAGGCCCACAAGTCTTCCACTGACCATACCACCGAGACTCACAAGCCTTCCCACCACACCACCGAGACTCACAAGTCTTCCGCTCACCATACTACCGAGGCCCACAAGTCTTCCACTCACCATACCACCGAGACTCACAAGCCTACCACTCACCATACTACTGAGTCTCACAAATCCTCCCACCACACCACCGAGACTCACAAGTCTTCCACTCACCATACCACCGAGACTCACAAGCCTTCCCACCACACCACCGAGACTCACAAGTCTTCCGCTCACCATACTACTGAGACTCACAAGCCTTCCCACCACACCACCGAGTCTCACAAGTCTTCTGCTCACCATACTTCTGAAACCCATGAGACTCACAAGCCCAGTACTACCGAATCACATGCTCCTAAGCCCACTGGCGTTTGCCCTGTTCAAAACGCACCATGCAACACCGTCAACCTAGCTTGCAACGGTAACGAATATGCCCAGTGTGTGTTTGGCAAATGGGTCCTTCGTAAATGTGACGCCCACGACCTTCTCACCTGTGTTCAAGATAATGCTCTTGTCTACTGCGACTGGGCCTACAAGCATCCTCATCAACCAGCCTGCACCACCCCATACGGTGGAATGAAGAAGCGCGCTATCGAGGGCCCCAGCAACCACGCTTTGATCGACTACGCAGCACCTGAGTACAGCAACAACATGTTCAAGACCACCGTTCGTATCCGTACCACTACCACCGCCTTCTCCAATAACTGGAGAATTCAATTCGAGCTTCCCCGTGGACAAACCATTGTGAACAACACCCGTGGGGTGTTCTCTCAAAAGGGTAACAAGGTTACCGTCATCTCGGTTCCCAAAAAGGAACCCGATTGGAACATGGCCATCCTCTTCGACATTATGGGCACCCATAAGAACGGAAGCGATATCGTTCCTATCGGCGCCAAATTCTGGGACCTTGGTGAGATCTAAATGACCAAGTACCTATATGTATAATATCGATATATATGTTCTATCAATACCGTGTCAATAACAACAATACGTTAAACAACGAAACCTTTATTTAACCGTGTAAGCAAGGGAACTTGACTAAAAGGTGTAATCAGCAAAACCTTTTTTTAAGCGTGTAAACAAGAGGTGATTAATGGTTGGCAGTTGGGCCACTTTAAATGGTAATAGGGTGATCTACGCGATCATTTATGTTGAAATGGCATCTCTTCAAACGTGGACATTTTGGGGATTTCTGGTAGATCGTAGCTTCCCAGCTGCACCGATCGAAATTGTGGCTTTTCATTGATCCGCGAGTATCCAGTACACATTTGGATGAATTCCATCAAAATCTCCGGGTTGTTTAGATATTCGTCTTTCGAGAGCGTGGGCGATGTCACATCCCACTGTTGATTGGTTGTCTGGGAGATGCAAATGTTATTGAAAAGTCATGCACCGCATTTATGGTAAAGCTTGCTCACCGTCAGCATTCCTGTTATGGTATCAAAGCTCAAGTGCGCGCGGTGACTGAAGTTGGTTGGACTGGAGACCCCTTTCATTGGTGAGCACTAACACGCGTATCAGAGACGAAGAGCAATGTTGGAAGAGGGGCTTGTTTACCTTGTATATTGGGTCCATCCACGACCACAACTCCTCTTCGTTTTTGCACGCGATGTAGATGTTTCTGGTCTCTGTGCAGATCTTGAAGCAGTAAGGTTTGAGCTCCGATCTCGACAAGTCTCGAATCTCGTCGAAGAAGATGGTGTCCAGTGCTCTTACTTCGTTCTTGTGAGGAGAGCTTGGTTTAGTGACGACCCCTTGAGAGCTGTCGGATAGAGTACTTACGTGTAGTTTGTGGATTGTTATACAGGTGTTTTTCAGAATGGCCAGCCGTTTGTACCATAGCCAGCTAGTCATTCCCGTTCCGCGAATCGAGAGCAGGCCTCTATTACCGCTTTCTAGAGAAATACTCTCCTGTGAGTCGGTAGGAGAAGAGCTAGTGCTCGTACTTGGGCAGTGTTCACTCATCTGTCGGAAAAATTAAAGAGATAAGGGCAGCGGGAGAATTAGTGGTATGGTTAGGGCTAAAATAATCAAGGGTATTATATATATATATATATATATATTCTCTGGGACTAAAGGAAACAACAGGCAAGTGGGAAGGTGGAGGCTCCTAGTAATAGCAATATCAACCGGTATTTTGAACCAGATTGGTGTTTCTTTTTATAAGTCTTGATGATTTGTTGAGCAGTTCAGGGGCGGTGAATATAAACACTACGGTCGGTGGTTTTCCAAGGCCATGCGGGATAGGGATTTCAACCGAATGAGCGATGCCCCTCCTATGAGTGATGTTCTTCAACATTGCAGCGCGAGTGTCCACTTTAAGCTTTGTAAGATGACTTGCCTAGCAACCCCAGAACCTACATACATGCTACTGATCCCACCCGCAGGTCCCATCCAATTTATTAGACTTCTCGTGGCTTAGCAAGCTTTCATAGATCTTACTCCCAGTTATTACATAAGATACAGGCCGTTCCTCCATTTCTGCTTTCCATAAGATGATCTTGACGGAGTCGTTGGCTCTCAAGAAGGCGGGTGCGAGGAGATTAGAAGACATCCGAGTGCTGAATTTATGGTAGAGTGAGCTTTGCTTCTCCTGCTTCGGATCCCAATCCGCGATCAACTAAGCGTAATTTAAGGGGCTTGGGCCTGAAAGACATTAGCGTTCTGAGGAATGCGGCGAATTTGGAGGTGTTGGATCTGAGGTAAGCACCAACTTGCAATTCCCAGCCACGGAACATCACTGATGGTGGCCAGTGTTAACCAAGTCGTGTCCATCCGACCATTATACCATTGTCAGTGCCATATACGCAATTCGGCTCCGTAGAGCGTTGCTGACTGTCTCTGTCTAGGTCGTAAGCTACGGGAGCTCTATCTACGCAGGAACTCCATCAGATTAAGCGACTTGAAGGAGATCTATCACTTGGCCGCATTGCATGTCCTCTGGTTATCTGAAAATCCGTGTGTCGAGGAGGCCCATTATCCCAGCTTCCTGATACGTCGACTGCCGTCGTTGCAAAAGCTGGATAATAAAGGTAGGCAAGCCCGCATGAAGGCATAAACGACTGTTGCTCAGTGCTTCCACACACATATGTATATATAGCCATCCAACAGAGTTCTATTATCCTATCGCCGGATACTAAGCTTGCCGAGGATCACGGATATCCCCTCAAACAGCATGTTGCAGCTCATAGGTCGATTGGTGTTCAGACTGACGAGGTACTTCTGATTGGCATTCTGTCCACACACACTATTATCATAAACATTCGTTGTTTAGCCTCGCCCCGCTGCGAAAGCCCCCCGCAAGGTAATCCACGTGGGAATTCAATTCGCCAGTGCACCACACACTCAACCTTCCTTCATAGAAACCGAGCCAGCTAAACATAGTGTTGTCCGTACTACTTCTATTAAGGGAACTAGGCTCAGAAGAGATACGTTTAATTCACCGGGTTTTCGAGAAATACATCGCTGGTGGCTAGCCATCTACACTCTGAGTGGCCATGGTGGCAAAAGAGATGAGAAATGAACTAAAATCCACCGGATTTGATCATCATCCACCACAAATTAGAACAGATTAGACTCGTGAAGTGAGTGCAGTTCAGCCAACGTAATAAAAAAATGGGTTACGACGAAAGAAATACAATTACTACGTGTGTTGTTACAATCCAAGCCCCGCCATGGTGGTCACCAACTTGTCCACCTTGTCGACATCTTGTCGGGCCATTTCGATGACATTCAAGAGCTTCTTGATGCCGATCGACACGCTCTGGTTCTGGAATTCCCGTTGAAGCGCGTTCAGGGCGGCGCCGTGCTCTTGCTCGTTAAACAATGCCAGCTCTTTGAGTACTATATCCACGGCCGAGAGGTCGGTGATGTTGGGTACGTAAATGTCCGCGTTGAATGCGTCGATCATATCCATCTGCTGTAAAATGGAGCGCTGGCTAGCCGTGGCAATGATTAGGAGTTTGCGGTCCTTGGGTGGGCGCTTTTTAAGGAGAACCATCAGCGTCTGGAACACGGAGTTGGAGAAGCGGGGGCCAATCGGCACCCAATCCAAGAGACGCTCGAGATTGTCGATCACGATAATACTGAAGGGCGACTTGTACGAGTCGCTGAACGTCTTGTTGATGGCGGTCATCTTCGCGTTCTCGGAATAACCCACCATGGACTCTGGAGAGATCAGCTTGATGAAGGGGAATTCACTGCCCATGGCGATGGTGGCCGCTAGGGCAGTCTTTCCGCTTCCAGGCGGACCGTGTAGCAGTACACTGACCAAAGGCGTACGCTCACTACGCTTGACTTGCTCGACGAAGAGCTGGCCATCGGACAATATTCTGTCCACGTGTGGGGCGAAGGGAATGATGTGGTTCTGAACGCACTGCTGCAGCTCGGTGTCGGAAATACCGAACGCCGGTCGGACTTCCTCCAGGCCATTGAGGAAGTCATCCCGCATCACCTTCATGTTCTCTACATCGGGGGCAACCCCAGCCAAGGTCCCAACCTTGACATGTCTGTTGAACGCAAACGATGAGGCACTCTTGACCAGACCGGCTATTTCGGCACCGCTGAAGTTCTTGGTCAACTTGGCCAACTCCTCGATGTCCACATCCTCTCCCATGATGTCGTTCTGACGCATCTTGGATGTGTGGATTTTCAGGATCTGGAATCTGCCCTTTTCATCAGGGAGACCGATCTCCATGTGGACCTCCAGACGTCCAGGACGCAGTAAGGCCTCGTCGATCATATCCAGTCGATTAGTCATACCGATGATCAGGATGTTGTTGAGCTGCTCCACACCATCCATCTTGGCAAGGAGCTGGTTGACCACTGAGTCCCCAACTCCGGTCCCGTCGTTCTTTCCACCACGCTGCTTACAGATGGCGTCCAGTTCGTCGAAGATGATGATGTGAAGTGAGCTCTCATCCCCCTTGGCTTTGTACTCCTGCTCGGCCTCCGTGAACAGTTTACGAATGTTCTCTTCCGATTGTCCGACGTACTTGTTCAGGATTTCGGGTCCGTTGACGATCTTGGGCTCTCCGGCGTTCAGCATCTTTCCGATTTGGCGGGCCATCAAGGTCTTACCGGTACCTGGTGGTCCGTACAGCAGAATACCTAAGCGTCTCTGGAGGTTAGCCACTAGTTCTGACCCACGGACCGCTACTCAACCACGGCGTACCTTTGACGTGCTGAATCCCCAGCTTCTCGACAATCGACGGGGGGAAAATGCGCGAGGCGAATGCTCTACGGAAAATCCCGCTAAACTCCGAATCCAAGCCACCAATGCCCATGTCCTCGAATTTGAAGTTGGGCTGGATAATGGCGTTGGCTCTTGAGCTATACGCATACACCATCAATCACCATCCGATCTACATACATTCTCACTTCTAGTACATACCTTCGGGATGTCCCCTTCAGGCGGATCGTGCAATCCTGCGCCTTGGTAAACTGGACCAAAGTCTGTTGCATCAGGATACCTCTGCTCGGGTTACTGGGTGCTAGAGGGAGGAGATCTTAAGGTCAGGCTCAACTGGCCAGGGGAATTCCGTATGCTTCACATACCACCACTCTTCGGTTGGGTCTGTCCGGAGCGTAAGCTCTCGAGCTCGGCCACCTCCAGATCCAACACCTGCACCTGAAGGTTCAACCCGTGGAAGTCGAAAACGAGCTGCTGCCCTCTAGTGAACACTTGGTTTCCGAAGGACTGCGGAATAAAACGTTAGCACTCCTCACTCACGGGAGTTCGCACCCGGGCTTACTGACCTGAGTGAATACGTGGCCCATCTCCTCGGTATCAAATTCTTTGTTGATCTCGAAGCCGCGTCTAAGGAATTTGACCTACGATGAGGGAAACCAGACGTCAGCATCTGCATACGACGAAAACCCCGACAGACGGGTGGCTTACTTCTAGATTGAGGCTGCCCAAATACACATCGACCCCTTCGGAAAGGGGATCGTACGGCTGTATGTAGACCTCCTGGTTCAGAGATAGGGAGGCCCACCGTCTGTGGAACAGGGTGGTCCCGATCTGGCCAGATGGGAAGCTGTTGTCAAAACTAGTTTCAAAAAGTACTGTGCATTAATACGATCGGTCCGGTCCAGCCCGGCGGGGTATGAAGGAAGGCAGAAACTAACTGGATGGTGAACACGAATTGGTCGTTTAGCGAGACGTAGCGGGTGGAGGGGTCGAAATCTTTGGGGCTTACGACGAGCAAGTTCGTCAAAGCCAAAGCGTCGCTTGGACACTTCGCCACCTTGAAGCTACCTCCTTGAGTGGCCTGGGGGGTGGGCGAGCGGTAGGGGCTCGCGGTCCCTGAGAATGGTTTTCTGAACGAATCCATGCCTATCCGGTCAAGTGGTCCTTGGGGAACTGGATGTTTGTTGTGAGAATGGCTAGATACTGGAGACAATATCCACCTTTCCAATTCCAATTCCAATTCCATCACCACCCACCACCCTATGCCCCGGGTACATCCGGTCACGTCATCATCCACAGATTGGCTTGATTCGAAGCCGGATCTCCCTTGATTTTCGGCCTCGCCTGGCCGCCCCACCCAACACTCGATCATCACGAACCGATTCCCCTGGGCCACTGATCCGCCCGATCCATCGATCCACATGGGTTGAATAGGGTGGTTTATTAAGCCAAGTCCAGTATATTTTGGTTGGTTGGGTTTATATGCGGAATCAAGGTTACATGTAATCTGCTAAGTGGTATGGGATTCGCAATCGATGCTATGGTCAATTTCCGCTAGCTCGCTTCATTGGTTGCCAGGGTTGGCAGCGGACGCAGTGTACTCTCTCTTTGGTGGATAGGCCCCTTGAGCTGGTGGGTAGCCACCTCCGTTGTTACTAGGTGGATAGGGTGTGCCCTGTGGTGGCGGATAGCCTGATCCGCTCTGGCCTGGAGGGTACCTTTCTCCCTGTTGAGGTGGGTATCCACCATTACCTCTGGCCGGAGGGTAGCCTTCTCCTGATTTTGGTGGGTAGGTATCGTTATCGCTAGAAGGAAAGATGCCGTCGTCCTTCGGTGGATAGGCACCGCCCTGTTGCGACGCATACTTCGCATAATACTTGGGTGTGGCTCCTGGTTGAGGAGGATATCCTGTGTCACTTTTGGTGGGTGGATAAGGTCCGCTTTGTGGTGGATAGCCAGTGTCACTCTTGGTAGGTGGGTAAGGTCCGCTTTGTGGTGGATAGCCAGTGTCACTCTTGGTAGGTGGGTAAGGTCCGCTTTGTGGTGGGTAGCCAGTGTCACTCTTCGTAGGTGGGTAAGGTCCGCTTTGTGGCGGATAGCCAGTGTCACTCTTG
Organism: Basidiobolus meristosporus CBS 931.73; assembly: GCA_002104905.1. Classification (NCBI taxonomy): domain Eukaryota; kingdom Fungi; phylum Basidiobolomycota; class Basidiobolomycetes; order Basidiobolales; family Basidiobolaceae; genus Basidiobolus; species Basidiobolus meristosporus. Next base: position 24,150 of record MCFE01000565.1, on the reverse strand, counting down.
GTGGGTGGATAAGCCCCGCTTTGTGGTGGGTAGCCGGTGTCACTCTTGGTAGGTGGGTAAGGTCCGCTTTGTGGCGGATAGCCAGTGTCACTCTTGGTGGGTGGATAAGCCCCGCTTTGTGGTGGGTAGCCGGCCGGATTTCTTGGTGGTGGGTAACCACCTTCTTGTTGAGGGGGATAGCTGGCCTCATTTCTTACAGGCGGATATGGGTTGTCATTGCGTTTAGGTGGATAAGCACCCCCTTGTGGTAGATATCCGGATGGCTCGGCTCTGCCAGGAGGATATCCACTGCCTTGGACCGGCGAGGAAGCTTTTTGTGGTGGGTAGCCTGAGGAAGCTCCGCTGGGAGATGGAGCTCTTTGAGGGGGATAACCACCTCCTGGTAAAGGTGAGGGCGCACTTTGTGGTGGATAGCCAGACGAGGTACCACTAGGTGATGGAACTCTTTGTGGTGGATAGCTACCATTCCCACTACTAGGATATAGCCCTTGGTTTTGTACAGGTCTAGGTGGATAAGCACCATTATTCGAGTAAGCTGAAGGTTGCTGATATTGGCCAGCTGGAGAGGGCAATTCGTCTTCGGAGTCGGTACCAGATAAGGCATCGAAGTTCTCGACAGCACCTTGGTTCGAGGTGAACGAGGGTGCTTTTCCAACGAGTGCTTCATACACCGGAGCCCAATCCTGTGGGCGAGTAGAGGAAGAGGTGAGAACAAAGCCCATGTTCAACTCCACTTCCCCGCTAATCTGGTCCTTGCTGCTCTTTTGCTGAAGCGGGTACCAGGCGGTTCTCTTTCTGCTGGGGTCGAAAGCGATGGGGACCCCGTCCAAGAAGAATTCCCGAAAGGACAGGGTAAGCTGTCCCATGAAGTCTCGGCCAAGGAAGTCGCTATCCCAGCACACGAGCTGCAAGAACTTGGGTGGCGAGCGCATGTTCACCTTGTACTCGTAGGAGAAGTTCCACACTGGGTTCAGACTTTTAGAGATCACCTTCGAGGACTTCTTCTTGTTCAGTATTTTGATGACCACAAACGGGTCCGAGAGTCCATTACGATCCTTGGGGGTGAGGTTACGGGCCTGGATGACCTCGATTTTGATGGCGGAGATGGAGTGGCTCATACCGGGTGGAGGGCTGGTGGGGGAGGCAGTACGGGGGAGACTTTCACGAGGTGGTGTTGGTAAGTGCGGCGATAATTCTGACAATATATTCTCTTGAAGAGTAAACCAAGAAATTCCGCCGCCGATGAATGGGAGTTTGTGTGGCTTTGAACGAGGGATGATTGAGGAATCACCAACCCAATTACAGGGCATATCGACTGGTACATGAATGAGGGCAAAAATGACCCACCCAATAAATATCGGTCACTTCTAAATTCGGCTGGACTCGATGCCAAGTACATCTCTGTGTCATGGTAAGGTTCTAGATATCAATAAATCCCACACTTGGGTCAATTCCGTATATATTCCGCCATTGAAAACGGCATCGCCGGCCCGCTAAACAAAAGGATAACTCAGACACGCTTAGAGGGCGAATTTGATGTCAAACTGATTCAGGACTGGGGTGGGTTCACTCCATGTTAACATGAAGGGGCCCCAGTTCACTGAACCGACAATTGGAATTTTTCATCACAGTTATCCATTTTTAAGACAGACCAGGAATGGATTCGAACCATCAACCTCTGATTATTGAATCATCGCGTATTCCACTACGCTATCTTGGTCACCTTGATAAGGCTAGTAATTTAATTATCATATTGTTAATCATAACTCTGAAATGGATGTATCCAGGAATTCGACTAACTTCAGATTAATTAGAGCTAAATTATTGGTTAGGCTAGGTAAGTGATGGTATAAAATTTCTTTTCCTTTAGTGGTTCACAACTGCAAGTCAGGATATTTTTGAGCTCTAAGCTTGGCTCGTAAGTCCTCATGAATCGAATGACTATCTCTCTTCGTGGAGCTAGATATATCCAACCCTCCATGTTCGGCGTAAGCCATAATGCAGCAAGGCCTGGGGCATTTCTCAATGCACGTTATATGTCTGTTACCGCTCGCATTACTCCACCTAAAGAACTAATTGGCTTGAGTTCGCTGAAAGACAACCCTGGCTCCAAATCCCAAGTATGAAACTTAATTCCAAGAATACATACTTACAGACAGATACTCATACACAGCCTTCCCCCAAGGCCAAACGCCTAGGTCGCGGTCCTGGTTCAGGCAAGGGCAAGACCTCCGGTCGTGGTCACAAAGGACAAAAATCTCGAGCTGGCAATGGGAAACCCACACCCGGCTTTGAGGGCGGGCAGACTCCAATTATGCAACGGTTTCCCAAACGTGGCTTCACCAATATGTAAGTTTGTCCTGGATACCTCAGGAAAGCAAATGCCCGCTAACTAGCTTTTATACCCAGCCATGGCAAGGACTACACTGAAGTCAACCTCGACCAACTCGGGCGTTGGATCGAAACCGGGCGCATTGATCCTGCACAGAAAATAACTATGCGTGAATTGAAGGTGGCCGGGCTAGTTAAAGGGGTTAAGGATGGAGTGAAATTGTTGGGCAATGTATGCATCGTGTTTGGTTATGAACCGCAGACTGGTTTCAATTAATGATGATTTGTTCGTAATAGGGCTCCAGCGGATTCAAACATAAGATAGACTTGGAGGTGTCTCGTGCGTCTCAGAAAGCTATGAAACAGATCGAACGCATGGGCGGTACGGTTACCTGCGTCTACTACAACTCCACCGGTCTCCAAAGCATACTCTCACCATCCCGATTCTTTGTCCAACCCAAACTCGCATTGCCTACCAAGAAGAGAGACATCGGTACGTACGCGCATCCCCCTTCACCCAGCCCTAGCTAATCGTCCATTTCATAGCTTGGTATTCGGATCCCAAGAATCGAGGCTTCTTGGCAACTGAAAGCAACTCTGCCTAGACAAATGCATATCCCACGATCCTTCATCTAGACACCTGGTGCCAAGAAATGTGAATATAACCCATTTTGGTGGATGGGTGGATGGTCAACACAAATAGGAAGGAACATTGGTTGTTTATTCCTCGTGAACGATCCTTGATTTCTATTAAAATTTTCACTAATAATTATTTACAACAAACATTCGGGTGATCATCGATCATTTGGGGAGCAGTGGGGTCCTCTCGGATTGCGACATGACGGGTATATCCTCCGGGTTTTTCTTGTGGTAAATGATAGGCAACAACGAGAGTGCCGCTGCAATGGTAATGGTCAAGATGGTGGTGATATTGAACAAAGATATCTCTTTTCCTGCCGATAGCTCTTGGATGGCGACACCGGCCTGCACATGTAAGAAGGAAATGGGAGCCACCCCAAAGAAGGTGGCCACGAAAAATGTGCCGATTGGTACATCCAGGTGGGGGGAGGCTATGTTGATGAACCAGTTTGGTAGAATGGGCGTGATGCGCAAGAACATCAGATAATTCAAGAGATGTTCACGTCTACGTGCGATCTGTGGTGTATGATTTAGCTCAAGGACTCAACAAGATAACGCCCATATGAAATTACCTGCTCACTCCAAGCAACCAAGCGCTCCGTCAGGTATCTCTCCACGAAGGGAGTGGCGATGTAGTAGGAAATCAAGTAGCAGATACTTGCCCCAACGGCAGAGCAAAGACAGATCAAGAACAGAGCGGGCCATTTGGTAAACAGGGCGCCACCAAGAACACTTAGCATAGCACTACCAGGAATAGCGAATGCTTGGAGGCTATATGATAAAGAGAGATAAGCAAAGGGTTTCGAGGGCGAGGGCTACCAACCAGTCTACTCACAATATGTAAAGAATGACATAAGAATATAGAACAGAGAAATAGTGGCCATCCATGAACTTGGACAAAGCCAACGCAAGGACCTTCACGTCACTCATATTCTTTGGGAATTTCAACTCGATCTCACTAGAAACAAATCACCATTCAGTCAAACTGCGTGTAAGTGAGCCTACAGAGAGGAACCAACAACTTACCCATTGAAGGTGGCGAACGTTAGGGTCAGCGAGTAATAGACTAACAAGCAGGAGAGTATAAAAGCGAACGCAAGCCCGAGAACATGGCTAGGGCGAAAAGTTGAGTTGGAAACAGTCATACCGAGTGGAGAGTAATTATATTATGTAAAAATAGAACAATTACAACGGGGTAGCAGCAAAATTATAATACACGAGGTAAAGAGAGTTAAAATTAAGATGAAAGAGTTAAGGAGTACAGCTGTCCAGGTTCGATTAAAAGGATGGCCGTGACTGCCGTGAAGGAAGGGAAATTTGATGCAACCTTCGCCCAACTTACAGGTTTTATAGATTTATGAAATACAGACCAACTACATGAAATCAAATCTTGCGTACGAAAAGTTCTGAATATAGCAGCACATGATCATGATCATGATTCTTCTGTAGTGGAAATATTAGCACCACTCCGGATAGCTATCCTCCCGATTCATCCGCCCGCACTCGCTCATTGGGCGTACCAAACGAGGGTTATTTACGGAGAATTCTCGAGAAGCAGCATATTATTCATGGTAAATGAAGTTTGCTAGTGGTTTACATAATCACTAACCCAATCAGTATCACCACAACGGCCTATTCTTTAGGCTACTGGATATCCGCTAGAGAGGTGATCACGAGCTGCGGACCATTAGTTCCCCCATCTGGTTGGAGCACGTTGTAATTTGTTTGAATGTTGTCCAAATAAAGTGGTTTCACTAATCTTGATTTAATCATTCCATGACCTCTTATCTACAGATTTTCCTGATTCTATTGTTGGTAGGTTACTGATGCCGAAGCTGATCACTGGTAGATTAAGATCAATCACACGAGCTGCCTAAAGCTACTTGGAGTATGTTTATGCCACTCCAGTAAAGATGATTATCTTTATGCAAAAAATGAGTCAAGGTATTTAACTTATGCTTGACTTTTCGTCTAAAACCATGTTCCTGTTGCAAGTTTCACGAGAGTTGGTACTGGAATGCATGCATGATTAGTCAACCGTAAACGTCATTACTCAAGGGAGCAATGACTAATAGGCTTTGATGATGTGGATGATTGTAGAACCTCGTTTTCGCATAAAAGGCCAACGCCTTCCTGTCTCCAATGCAAGTGCAGTCCTTGAAATGTCGACTCATCCACAGATGAAATATACCAAACTTGGCTCTACTGGGCTGAAGGTTTGCATTGAAGAGATGCGTTGCGAATAGGCCAGTTCTAACACGACATACTGAAATTCTATAGGTGTCAAGATTATGCCTTGGCTGCATGTCATTTGGTTCTTCAAAGTGGCAGCCATGGGTCATGGATGAAAAGGAGGGGAAGAGGATCGTAAAACGGGCTTGGGACCTTGGAATCAACTTCTTCGATACTGCAGGTAGGTAACCACAATGCTTCCCAATTGTTCGAAGCTGAGTCAAACTCTTCATTATAGATGTGTACTCCAACGGGGAAAGCGAGCGAGTTCTAGGGCTTGCTCTGAAGGAACACAACATTCCCCGAGATAATGTTGTGATCGCCACCAAATGCTACTTCCCAGTATCAGATGATGTTTCATTCAACACATTGGCTCAGGGACAAACCGATAAACGATTCCTTAATGGGCGAGGATTAAGTCGGAAGCACATATTTAATGCGGTGAAAAATAGCTTGAAGAGGCTTGGCGTTGACTATATTGATCTTTATCAAATTCATCGTTGGGATTATGAAACCCCCATCGAGGAAACAATGAAGGCTCTCAATGATCTGGTTGAACTTGGCCTTGTTCGGTATATCGGGGCAAGCTCTATGTACACCTGGCAGTTCCATAAAGCGAATGCCATTGCCGAACGTAATGGCTGGGTCAAGTTCATTTCTATGCAGAACTTCTATAATTTATTGTATCGCGAGGAGGAAAGAGAGATGATCCCTTACTGCCTTGATGAGAAGATCTCCTGCATTCCATGGTCTCCTCTCGCTCGTGGCCGACTGGCCAGGAAAAATCAGTCCACAACCCGTAGTGAGAGTGATCATGCACACAAACAGGCCTTTGAATCGGATGTCGACTCGCCAATTATTGAAAGGGTGATTGAAATTGCCGAAAAGAAGAGCATCTCACCGGCTAGAGTCGCTCTTGCTTGGGTGCTGACTAAAGATGTGGTAGCCGCGCCCATCATCGGGGCCGGCAAGGTGGAAAACCTGGAAGACCTGGTGGGTGCTCTTGACGTGGAGCTTACTGCAGAAGAAGTCACATATCTTGAAGAACTTTACAAACCCAAAGCCATTGCCGGACACACTTAGGGTTACTGTATATTCGAAGCCACCGCACCCTGAACAATAAAGCCTAAACCATTTGCTGTCAATACAAATCGAGGTTACACCAAACCCTATATGGTTATATCAAACCCGAGTATTTGCCTCGCAATATGCCACTGACACGTCTTGTCGGATGGATTGCGGGCGTAAAGTGTGGAGAGTGTATAGAAACAGCTGGCCTTAGTGGCTTACTCCTCGATCCAGCTGGTAGTGGCTAGGTGTAATGATCAGACTCAGACCAGCAGTGGCTAAATAACCAGTAGACTGAATACTGTGCAATCGCATGTCAAATTACCGTGGGAACCGGAAGCCTAGAGTATGTTGACCACCCAGATGTGGCCACCCAGAAGTTCTTAAGAAACATCCGGATATGCATCAACCAATGAAATAGATCGGTGTCAAGAAGTACGCTAGTAATAAGTAGGCGTCGCCTGGAAATTTTCTGGTCCATATCATAATCATGACTGTTAACCAAGAAGACCAGAAAAGAAAGTTCAGAGTGGAGAGAGATACCTTTGGCGAGCTAGAAGTGCCAGCAGACCGCTATTGGGGTTGCCAGACCCAAAGGTGAGTATCAAGAGCGTTTTGTTTAGACGCTTCCATACTCATCAGAACTCTTTGCCCAGATCTCTTCAAAACTTTGACATCGGTGGCCCAAGGGAGCGTATGCCTGAACCTCTTATCAAGGCTTTTGGTGTACTTAAGAAGGCTGCTGCTATTGTTAACATGAGCTATGGACTTGATCCTAAAATCGGAAACGCCATTATTCAAGCTGCCGATGAGGTAATGACTAACAACCCTCAGGCTAGCATCAAGTACTAACGAAATTTTTATTTGTGCAGGTAATAGAAGGGAAGCTCCTGGACCATTTCCCCCTTGTTGTCTGGCAAACGGGCTCAGGAACCCAAACCAACATGAACGCCAATGAAGTTATTTCCAACCGCGCTATCGAGCTTCTTGGCGGCGAACTTGGAAGCAAGAAGCCAGTCCACCCTAATGACCACGTAAACATGAGCCAGTCGTCAAACGATACCTTCCCCACCGCTATGCACGTATCAGCTGTGGTGGAGATCAGCGAGAAACTGCTTCCCGCTATAACTGAACTCCGTGATGAGTTCGAGAAGAAAGTGAAGGAGTTTAGCAAGATTATCAAGATCGGCCGCACCCATTTGCAAGACGCTACACCACTCACGCTAGGTCAGGAGTTCTCTGGGTATACCCAACAACTCACCTACGGTATTGAACGTGTCAAGGCCACTCTCCCCCGCCTCAGCAAGCTCGCCCAAGGAGGAACAGCAGTTGGTACTGGTCTCAACACACGCAAAGGCTTCGACGTCAAGATTGCCGACGAAATTAGTAAAATCACGAAGCTGCCATTCGAAACCGCAAGCAACAAGTTCGAGGCGCTTGCTGCTCATGATGCCATCGTCGAGGCGAGCGGAGCATTGAATGTATTGGCCGTATCTTTGATGAAGATTGCCAATGATATCCGACTGCTCGGCTCTGGACCCCGATGTGGGCTGGGAGAGCTAAGCCTTCCGGAAAACGAGCCAGGGTCCTCCATCATGCCAGGCAAAGTAAATCCCACCCAGTGCGAGGCAATGACCATGATCTGCGCTCAGGTGATGGGCAACAACACTACCATCAGCATTTCTGGGTCCAACGGGCACTTCGAGCTGAATGTGTTCAAGCCGGTGATGATCAAGAACCTGCTGCAATCCATCCGACTGTTGACAGACGGGTGCATCAGCTTCCGCAAGAACTGCGTGGTCGGGATCGTGGCTAATGAGAAGAAAATCACCAGCATCATGAACCAGTCGCTCATGTTGGTCACCGCACTGAACCCACACATCGGATACGATAATGCAGCCAAATGTGCCAAGAAAGCTCACAAGGAAGGAACCACGCTGAAAGAGGCAGCCATCGCCCTCAAGTTGTTGACCGCCGAGGAATTCGATCTCTGGGTTCGTCCAGAAAACATGATCGGCCCTTCGGACTAGACCCCCCCCCCTCACTCACTTCCACATTTTCACCACCAGATACTCAGCACACGCCCTCCTAGATATCTGAATAAACCATCGGATATAATCATATATTTATTAAAATGGCTTCTAAAGAAAGTATAGTAGTAAAAACAACGTCTGTCTTAGAAGGGATTTTTTCTTGGCTTTATCAATTAGCTTATGATACATGGCTTTTGAGTCTTTCAATTAAAGCCAAACTGATGATGAAGAAGACAGATTGGTTATAAGTGTAGAAAGATGAACGTACTTCAAATAAAGGTTGAGAACTAGATGGATTACAAGAAATAATCGGGCGTACGACGGGTGACGTGTGGCTCTCCTCTTCTAGGAGCTGGGTCGAATTGGAGGAAGAAGTACTTCATGTGCTCGTCAATCTCCATGATGGCCGCCTGGTTGCCGCAGCGATAACAGTAGTTTGGCGCACTGAAGATGGTGACAACATTCTGGTCCTGGCTCCAGTTGTAGCCCTCCATGACAAGCTGGTGAGCTCTAGCAATCAAGGTCAATCCGTTGTTGTGGTTGAATGCCTCCGAGATATCTTGACCGAAGGTGTACCCTGCACCTCTTGGTGAGATGCCCCAGCCTGGGCGGTCATCGGGATCGGACCACAACAAATCGCACATGGGTCCTTCATGTGGAACTTCCTGGATTCTATCCAGTGAGCGGATGTTGTCAAGAGTATCAATGGAGGGAGACAATCCGCCGTGGAGACAGAAGATCTAATAAGGGAGAGAACCAGAGATCAGTACAAACAGCTGGGCATCTGCGTATAAATGCTTGGGGCATACTTGGTCCTCGATCAGGGCGGTGAGTGGCAGGAAATCAAACAGGTCGGTGAAGTATTTCCAGACATTGGCGTTTCCGTACTTTCTCAGGCACTCGTCATAGAAGCCGTATACCTGGGTGATCTGGCGAGACTCGTGATTTCCACGAAGGATGGTAATGCGGTCTCTGTAACGAAGCTTCATGGCAACCAGCAGAGTCACCGTTTCAACAGAGTGGTAACCACGGTCCACGTAGTCCCCCATGAAAAGATAATTGGTATCTGGAGAGTTTCCTCCAATCTTGAACAACTCGATCAAGTCGTGGAATTGGCCGTGGATGTCACCGCATACGGTGACCGGGCACTTTACATACTGGACGTTGGACTCGTCTTTGAGAACTTCTTTGGCCTGGGTCCAAACCGCAGTTAATAGAAGGCAAACGCACACAAGTTTCAGATGAGCTTACTTTGTCGCAGAGCTTTTTGACTTCGGCCTCGGACAGTTGTTTGCATTCTTTGAGTTGTTCGATCCAAGCATCGATGGCACCAATATCAGCGGAAATATCAGACATTTGCGGTTCAGATGGGGCAAATACAGAAAAAGGTTCAAAGGGAGATAGTGGGGATATCCGGGAGAATGAGAGGAATCTTCTTAGTTTGGTGGGTACACTAGATGCCAAAGAAGAGAACAACCAAAAGAAAAAGGGAACGCTAGGTTGAATACGTTGAGAGCAAGTGAACCAAGAGGAACGTCCCAGTCAAGTATTTTCGAAAACAATATTAAAATCCTCGAAAACTCTGAGCAGATTCCGATTTTGCTAACCCTGCGCTTTTACCCAACAACTCGCCAAATCAGCAATGAATCGGTGATTATAAATGGGATAAAAAACCCTGCTATTCTGGCCACTTCTGATTACGTTGGTGTTGGATGGGATGATGAAAAAAATTTCATTCTTGGGATGCGGTCCACTCTTGACCCACCAACTGCCTACGAGCAACCGTGTTTTGATAAAAAAAATCGGCTGAGAGGTTGGTTAGGCTGTAATAGCCCGCATGTTACACCAATCTCGGGGAGCCCTCTGATTGGCCACTGCCGTAGTGGAATTCGTCACACTGCTTACGACATGCATGAATGTTCGGATTTATGCAGCTTCCTGGTTAAACGTTGCTTAGCTAAACCAAGGTGGTTAGCTTCGCGGGTTCAATGCTGCTTAGCCAAACCAAACTTCCTGGTCCGATGCTGCTTAGACATATCCTCTAGACGATGACAAGTCACAATGTACGGATTTGGGCGGGACAACTCAACGATCGATGATAAGAGCTTATGAAACCTAGATCACACCAAACCAAACAGAAGGTGTTGATTATGCCTTCTCAGCCTCTAATATCGGCTGCATGAAACCGCCCGTGGTGCCCGAAGTGATTGGAGCAAAAATGGCTGGAACGCGTGCGCCTTGGTTTTCGCGTTGAATTCGGATTGTAATGAATGTGCGGTTCATCGGGTGTCCATCGGATGGTCCATCAAATCAAATATATAATCCGAGCCCTGATCAGGGCCTTTGTTTTTTTCTTGGATGAAATCTCCATTTTCCGCACTTTTGGATTTCTTTTTCGACCTGGAAATACGTCTGTGTGAGGAGGGATATCGTTAAGAAAGTGTCTGATTGATTTTCTCTATTTATCCGAAACGTAGCACAGGACTCGCTGGCTTGCTTCTTGTATTCTCTCTCCCACCACCTACTCTAGACCACTCTTTCCCCGGTAGAATGGGGGAATCCCAGCAAGGTATGGACGACCACGACGACATTCGCGAGCAAGATCGTCTGCTACCTATCGCCAACGTAGCCCGCATAATGAAGCGAAGTCTTCCCGACAATGCCAAGATTGCCAAGGAGGCGAAGGAGACCATTCAGGAGTGCGTCTCGGAATTCATTTCTTTCATCACCAGCGAATATCCTTTTGTCGAAGTGTAGTTAGCACCACCACCACCACCACCGTCTGCTTCCATTACCTTAACCCGCACTAACAGCTAGTGATCGTTGTATTCAAGAAAAACGGAAGACCATCAACGGGGAGGATATACTGTGGGCCATGCAGTCGTTAGGCTTCGAGAATTATGCTGAGGTTCTCAAAGTCTATCTGAGTAAATACAGAGAGGTACCCATCCTTTATCAGACCAGCTTTTAGACAGCCAGCGAATGACCATCCAATTGAAATAGACCATCAAGGTGGACAAAGGCAGCGGGAATTACAAGGATGAGGAAGGGGGCGAGGCATCCGGTGTCCTATTCCAGCAGCCGCAGGATCTTCAGCAGCAGCACCACATTCATCCGCAACAGCAGTACCCCGCACCTTACTACACCAGTGCTACCTACCCGCCACAGTCCCACGACTTCTAGAACGACCCATTTCCCCTCCCCCCACATCCAACATTGTTCGTGAGGAGGGCTGAGCAACCAATGGCTCATTCGTTGCTTCCCTTCCGAATTTTCTACTTTCGTTGTAGCTATATTTTCCATTGCAATCCACACATAAAATATGTGAAATTGGCCAGTCACATTGTTGTTGAAGCCATCGATTCTATAAATTCCATTTTGATTGGTCTCGGTCGCTTTTTTCAAACCATCACCTATCGTGCCCCCACCATGGATCCCTTTTCTCCACCTACCATGTCGGTTGGAAGTAAGTTGCTTGCCTTGGGAAAGGCTCGCTTTATTGAGTAGACGTCTCACCTTGTCGCTTTAACAGCACCGGAGGCCGTTCTCGAGCCGGATTCCATTCAGATTCGTGGGGGCAAGCAAGAAGTACAGTTCCTCGAGGAAAGCTGGTTTTCACGATAGCATACTAAACTAGTCCACAGATCGACCAAAGGTTGCACAACTTCATTCATGTTAAGCGGCGAGAGATTGACGAGAGTAACCGGATCGAGTTTTTAAAGCAATATCCCAGCACCCAGGGTAACGAAGCGCTGACTTAGAGAGACTTGGTTGTTTGTTTACTCATTCAGCTTGTGTTCTGTTGGTAACCAGGCGCAGACACCTGTGCTAGAACTGATGCGGTGAAACTGAATCGTTCTTTACAAATGAAGATCGACGTGGTCAATAACGACTGGGGGCCACTGATGCGTTCCATGCAACATGCTACGAACGAATCCGCCCGCAAGATCAAGAAAACCGACATGGTCACTTTGTCTACTGGTGTTGAAGAGAGATTAAGAGCCATCGAAGAGCACTTCAACATCAAGCCAGGTAAGTTCAAGATCGACCGCTGCAGAGGCCGGGATTCTTTGCGGACTTAATATTTCCATCCTCTAGTATCTCATATCCCATTCAATGTATACGAACGGTTGGAAGCCTTGGAGACCCACTTGAGACAACTGCAGGAAGACTTTCCACTCGACGAGAGGATGGATCCGGAGCTACTGAAGAAAATGGTAATTTGGATGCCACCCTTAAGACATGCGGGATCTCTCTAACATACATCCTAGTGGGCCTCACCCCAAGCACAACCACCAGTCCTACCGCCCACCCATCCCCACAAACCGAGCAGAGATCCGACGAAGCCCCCGCGAAGCCACTCTTCAAACGCGTCGGAAGGGGGAAGGATTCATCGTTGGCGCGCTGTGTTGAAGAGCAGCTACGCAAAATGGAGTTGAAGAAGCGTACCGGGGTCGTGTCGATGCCGGATAAACCCGAGGCCAGTTGACTGTAGATAGAGCTATTGTACACATCACCGGGGTGGATAAAGATAGCCACTGCAATAAAGTGATGCGTGTCATCTAAATTAATTCACTTTATTACTACCTGCTCTATACAAACAAAACTATTCATATTCATTTGGTGCCACGACTCTGATACGTGAACTCGCTATCTGCCTCGCTCTGGTTGGCGGAGACATTAAATGAAGAGAATCGAGCCAGCTGACTGGGCGTGTGGTAGCCAAGCTTCTCGATGGATGCGTTGGAGCTGCCGTAGGACATCATTTCGGAAAGAACGTGGTTGGCCTTGCGACGTTTGACACGTTCGAAGTCGGACCACTTGCGCATGACGATGCGACTCGAATCGAATTCCCCTTCCTTCCTGCTGTGGTCTCCCCCGACTGCCTCGCCAGCCACCATGCGCGTTTGGCCCCAGCTGAAGTCGTCAAAGTGCCAGAAGGCATAGATCGGGAGGATAAGATTCCACACTGGGAGGGATACAAGGTAAATGAGCATCCAGCCCACGTACACCAGCTTTCGGGTTGTCATGAGGATGAGCACGGCGGGCAAGCCCAGGATAATCGCCAGCAGCATCAATGGGATCACCGGGACCGGGGTGACGATGAATGAGATGACTATAAGGTAGATGGTGAAGCAAATGGCCGCGGGCAGCACCGTGGTGCCCACCAGCTCCATGAACACCACGAACTGCATGGAGAAGCAGAACGTCCCGCAGAGATCGCGGATCAGCACCAGCTCCAGGAGGTTGTGTACGGTGGAGTTGATCCAGCGGCGACGCTGGGACAGAAGAACCTGGAATGAATCGGGGACCACGGTCTTGCAGACCGCTTGGGGCACGAAGACCATCTTGCGCTTGGGGAAGGTTCGCAGCATCAGGGTGGTGAGGAACCGATCCTCCCCGAGGAGGTAGAGGTTCTTCTTGTGCAGCGTGTCCACCACATTCTCCGAGTAATGCTCCACGATGTCGGGGCTGGCCAGGACCGGGACCCACAGCCCGTTGAATCCCTTGGGGGCCTTGATCCTGTACATGCAGAAGCACCCAGGCAGACAGGTCACTCCACCGAAGACCGATTCGAACGCCTTGCTCTGGTGGTGCGAGATGTAGTACTCGAACACCTGGATCATCGACACCCAGCTATCCTTCTTGTTGGCGATCTTGGTCTCCCCGCAGAGGCCCATGATCTGGGGATCCCGCACCATGCAGGACACCATACGGGTCACCGAGTCTGGGTAGACCTTCGTGTCGGCGTCGACCATGAGGACGATCTCGAATTGATCGGCACTCACGCCAGTGGTGCTCCAGACGGCATTGAACAGCTCGTACTCCATCTCGGTCATCCGGTCATCGAACATCACGTGCTGCAAGAAGGACATCAGGATGATCTGACTGTCGCGCTTGCCCCGGTTCCCCGGCTTGGGGGTGTTCGCCTCCTCCGGGGTCCCGCACTTCGAGATCAAGATGATCGGGACCCGTTGCTGTTTCTCCAGGGGAACCGTGTTGTCGTCGTATTTGTAGCAGCCCGCGTACACCTTGGCCATGTTGTGCCGCTTCGAGCCATCGGCGATGGCGACGTAGGAGTAGGGCTGGACGTGCTCGGGCGAGATCACGAAGTCCTTCATCATCGACAGACAGATGTCCGGGGTGGACATGTCGTTCCCGCTGCCGGTGATGATGCCATCCGCGATCACCAGGATTAGCTTGTGCGACTGTGGGTAGTCCGTGATGGCCAACGAATCAAGCGTGGTGCGCATCCCCTCCGCCCCTTCAGAATAACAAGTGACCAGCATGATGGTGTGGGCCAATCGGAAGTTGAACGGCTGGAAGGAAACGGGTGGTGGTGTGGGTGGTGTATGGATGTTGGAGATGGCGGTGGCCGAGCTGTGTGACGAGCGGCGGGAGAGCGTGCGTGGGGAATCGGGTGGGGTGGAGCCAGATCGGGTCTGTGCGGCCAGAGAGTTGGCCGAGGCTGAGTTAAGGCTGATCTTGGTTTTTTCGGAGGACAGGGGGCTGGGCTGACTGGGGTTCCTTCGGCTATGGTATTCGGCGATCATGGCGGGGGAGGAGTAGCGACTCGTGGTTGGCAGGAAGCCGGTGCTCGATTTGTGAGGAATCGCGGTGCCATTCGATCTAGTCGAGGCGATGGCCAGGTTGTTGGGATTTTCACTCCACTGTTCGATCGCTTCCAGCCGCTTCATACGCTCCTCGTACGTTTCCTCACGGAACGAGCCAAGGCGCCAGCTTAACACCCAGCCGAAGAAGACGGCGAGGAAGAACTTGGTCAACACCACCCCAAGAATGACAATGAGGGATACGTAGAGAACCACGTTGGAGATGATGCATCCCATGCTGGTCGTGTCAAGCACACCCACCTTCAGGATGTCCATCGCGCAGTCTGCCTCAGCCTTGTAGTAGCTATTCAGAAGGTACGTGACGTCGGTCCCGCGGTACGGCGAGTTGGGATCCATGAGCTGGTAAAAGATGGGGGGTGCTTGGATTCCAGGTACCAGCCACGAAACCAGATCGAAATCCAACACGTGCCCGTTGTACACCACCATGGCTCTTTGCTTTGACTTGAGATCACTCCAGTCGTAATAGATATCGCCGTTGAATTGGAGGCGCTTCAGGGTGTCTCTGGCCAGTGCGGAGGAATGGCATCCCGCTTTCTCGGGGTCGGCCAAGGGATCCAAGGTGGTGTTGGTGCCACGGACAATGCAGGGAAAGTAGTTGATGACATTCCCATTACTGTCCGCGCCGGATGTGAGGCCGAGAACCCCCTTACACCGACCGTTCACATTCTGAAACATGAAAGATATGTCCCTTCCTCCAGCGAGCGGAACAACACTGCCTCCGGTGGGAATCCCGGCGGCCGCAGGATGGTTCAATCCATCCAACCTCAGTGCCTTACCGTACAGGGACCCGTCAGACATGCTCATGGTTCCTTGCTTCACGCGGCCCACATTGTCGAAGCCGCACAGCACCTGCTGGAACCCAAAGGTCAAGAACCCGACCACGATACAGAGAAAGAAGATGATGGTACAAAGGGCCATCTTCTCTCTCCAGGCCTGCCGGATCTCTGGAGTTCTCATACCTGGAGCAAACTAGAATGAATGGGTTGACAAGAGAGACCGGGACAACGTCCTTACGTACCACAGCACACCAGCAGTGGGGATGGGGCGTAGATGGTAGCTATTTTGGAGAAGATCATCCAGCAGGAGGGGCATTGTTTCGTCTCCGCCATCAGCATGATCTTCTTGGGCTTTTTCGGTAGTGAGTAGCTGTCGCTTCTACCAAGGATATCTCGACGGTCGGCGTTCTCGTCAAAGGTTGGTTCCTCCCGTTGGGGGAATCTTCGGTACGTAGGCCGGCGTTCCGGTCTGATCAACGATCTCTGCCGACGGGGGTGGTTCCCCTGGGTGGCATTTTCTATGGACGGACCTAAACGCAAGTCCACGTTAATAAACGCCAGCCTGCCTTCACTGGATCATCAAATGTGCCCTACTGCTAACGTCGTGTCCGAATTCGTCCAACTCGACGTTTGTATGTACACTTGTGGAATGCCTATGAGAGCCTACAGGGAAGGGAGCCATTAAAAAGGGGGCGAAGGTAGACGGGTGGGACCATGGGGTGTACCTTTCATGGTTGTAGAAACACCTCACAAAAGCACAACAATGGGAGGGGCAAAGGAATAATCACTCTTCTAACAAAACTGGACAATGGGATAGAGTGGACCCGGTATAAGGAGATGGGAAGCTGGAAAGGGCTAATAAAGGGATTGGCAAGCAATGGAATCCGCGGAGATCCTCGGGTTTTATCGAATTACGAACAAAGGCCCATGTTCGTGTATTCGGAGACCATTCATGAATGCACACCACTACATATGTCGGTGGAATCCCATTTAAACCGTTGCCTAATCGGGCCCATCGAGCTCACCCCCAATCACCACCCGGTGTAACGTCGCCTGCCCTTGGCCATTTGTAGGCCCCCGCCTCGTTGATTCGACCAGTTTTACTGCGTCCGAATAAAAATACAACTCTCCTTTCAAAATAGCCCTCCGGTACGGGTTGCGTATTGCGTGTTGCGTGTTGATCTACGCCAACTCCATTTTAAATGGCCGCTGTACCTGGTTGGAGTGGTACCTATCTTTGTGTCTCAATCCGGCATTGCCTTTCCCCCAGGCCAATGGTTGACCTCCATGCTCTGGGTTGGAAATGCATCGCATGACATCATAGGCATGCTTACTCCGCTATGGGGGATATGATGGGAAGGCCGCGGTATGTTGCATCTTGCTGCCTGACCAGGGAAAATTCTCCACCGGAAGGAAATTTCCCTAGGGCGCCCCTACCTCAAGATCAAGTGATCCTCTGCTCCGTTGGACCTCACCAGAGAGATGTAGAAAGCCGCGGCCCATCCGCTGAATTTCTCCACCTTGAGCCAGTCAACAAATCCGGTCGGTGACTTGATCAATGATCCCACGAACAGCACCTTCCCAAACTTTGTTTGTTTGTCCCATCATGGCTAGCGACCTTGGACTCCGGTGACGCTAGCTGGCGTAGGACCAGATTCGGATCCGGGATCTTCGGTGCACTGATCGTTACGAAAGCAGACAACGGATGGGCTGAGGTTTCCTGTTCGCCATCCTCGGAGTCTGGAACACCAGCACCATGCTTGCTGGGTGACAATCCATGACGCCCGTATGTTTTACCCTCAGGCCACGAAGTGAAGTGCGGGGAAATGGATTCAACACTTGTGGCGTATTGGGAGGGCTGACCAGCGCGGGATTCGAAGATTAGATTCATCTGAACCCATTGGTGTGAATGTGGGGACGAATGGGGGGGGGGAGATCGAATCAGATTCCTGGTGGACCGTTCCCCAATCTCGCCGGCTACTTCTAGGCCAGATCATCAACTAGATGTGGAATTTTCCCTACCGCAAATAGCTTGACCGCCAGATTTTCTACATATTGCTTGGGCGATTCAGGTTGTAGCGAGTTACCTGCCCCAATGAACACTGATGATGCATGACTATGGTGGGGTAGTGGTGGGTGGTCAATATTTCTCAAAGCGCATTCAAGGTCATCTACCGGTGATAGAGTACAGGTGGCGTGGGAGCCTTGATGGGATTCGGGAATACAGGAAGAGAGCGTTGCTAGCTGAGTTGGAGTCCAGTATCTATGTCACATACAGAGCTTCGTGATGGTAATGGAAGGTGCATTTGGTGGAAGATCCCCGAGTTATGTGAAACCTTCGGGCTAGGTTGGGATTCCTGAATGCTCTGGTTTATTGCAACGCCTCGTTTGTACATTGACCTGACAGTGGTTTGTTCCACTTGCAACCAAGGTATAGCGATGGTCATTACTCATGAGAAAGCCAGCACCTTGTATGGGCCATTGTGGATCTAGGTATTTTAATGGTATTATGCTGCAATATTGCCCATGACCAGGATTTCTGGGAGATACATCGCTAGAATGATTAAGCTATGGATGAATTAAATCCGATCATTTAAACCCTCAGTTGAGCACTGTGAAGGTCATGGTAAGAATGGTTGGTGAAAGTACCTAAAGTGTACAAAGCCAAGGCCCATGGGACATAGCCAAAACCCTCAGCAATCCTCAGCATTTGCCTAATTTCAAAATCAACAAATTTAGTGCAATATTTTAAATAAGTCAATTGGCTTTGAGTTCTCCAAGTAGCAGATATTGCAGGCTTTTGGGGAATATCAAGAGTGATTTAAAGGATTAGAGCAGCTGCATGATGGTTACTTGTTGATACTTTTCTCTGGATCAAAACTTGAGACTTGTACCTCTGTAAGGGCTACACAATACTTATGGTTACTATGCTGAATGACTGACTGCAGAAGTGGTATACATAAGTCTTATTCTGTTCAATAGTGCCACATAGTGCCAGCCAATTTATGGTGCTAGATTAATCTGGCATGCTACAGCACCATCTAGTGCAATAATCTCTATCATGAAGCCAGTGGTGATGTAGGAGTTTTGGAGATATTGGAAGTGATTGGGTGAACAAGTAGATTTTGTAGTTTTCACTTGATCATTTCTTGAATGTCAAAGTGGTATTTATACTTTGACATGGTCTTGGCAAAGCAAGCATGTAGAATAAGCTTGGGGCTCATATTCTGTGGGAAGTAAGATGTATGGTATTCAATCAGTAACTTATTGAATATACAAGTAGTATATATACTGCTACATAGCCTTGACAAAACAAACCTGTACAAATATTTAGGAAGGTCCCAAGAACAAGTGTGCAAGTCTTGGGCTGCTTAAACAACTTTGCAAAAATTTGTGTTCTTTGTGTCTGTTGCTCTGATTATAATATTTTAAGTGGATACTGGCAAGCAACTGTTGTAAAAATTTGTAATTCCACCTAAATATTCACCTAACTTGGTCACTTAGATCATTACCTTCAAATCCTATAGAATACTGACCAAAATCCTTGTTGGGATTTACTTAAAATATTTTCACCAAAATACCAGGTACACAGAACATGAAAATTCTCAAAGTTGTTCAAACAGCCCCAAACTTTGCACACATGTGCCTGGGACCTTTCTTAACCTACTCTATGTGTTTGCAATGCCAAGACCAAGTAAAAGTATAAATACTACTTTCACATTCAATAAATCATTAAGTGAAAACCACACAACCTACTTGTTCTTCCAATATCTCTAAGACTCTTACAACAAGTTGTGAGCCTCAAGCTGTCTCTATCTGCAATGTCTACTACTGCTATTCCTGTAACTCTTCCCTCTGCTGAAAAGTTGGATGGATCTAACTACCAAGTGTGTAAGGTGAAGATGAAGATGCTGCTACAAGAAAGAGGCCTTTGGGATATTGTCATGGAAGAAGAGTGCCCTCCTAAAAACATGGGAGAGGAAGCCTTAAAGTACCAGAAGAAAGAACAAAGTGCTTTTAACTGCATTTGCTTTAATGTCAATGACAAGTTGCTAATTCAATGCTCAAGAGCAAAAGCAGCAAAGAATGCCTAGAAGGCATTAGAAGACATCTACCAGTCATGCTCAGCTGCTAAGAAAATGTATCTGAGACAAAAATTCTTTACTACAAAGTTGCGGCCAGGCAAAGAAATGAAAAATCTAATTAACAGAATTACCCTGCTGGTGGATGAGATGGAATCTGTGGACATACCAACTACTGATGAGGATGTGGTAGTAACCATCTTGAGTAGCCTGACAGACAGGTTTCAGGGCCTTGTATTGACCCTAGAGTCCAGAACTGAAGATTTGACCTTAAATCAAGTATATGGAAGGCTTCTGGATAAAGAAATAAGAAAATCAAGTGTCAACAAGAAGGAAGAAGAAATGATTTAATAAGCAATAATAACCAATAAAGAAGATACTCAAGACCTTTTAAAGGCAATAGCAACCTGTTTTGCAACTGCTGCAAAAGGAATGGACACACATCAGACTGGTGCTTGAAAAAGAGAGATAGTCAGTAGAAAAAGCTGGAATTTGGGACTGCTGCAACAAATGAAGATAGACTATTCATATCTGCACTAAATATGACCACAAACAAGGATTCTCAGATGTGGTACATTGACTCTGGAGCATCCCAACACTTAACAAACCAAAAAGAACTTTTTTCCCAATATCTGCTGTAAATATTTGTATTTCCACCTAAATATTCACCTAACTTAGTCACTTAGATCATTACCCTCAAATCCTAGAGAATACTGACCAAATTCCTTGTCGGGATTTACTTAGAATATTTTCACCAAAATACCAGGTACCCAGAACATGAAAATTCTCAAAGTTGTCCAAACAGCCCCAAACTTTGCACACGTGTTCTTGGGACCTTCCTTAACCTACTCTACATATTTGTAATGCTAAGACCAGGTAAAAGTATAAATACTACTTTTACATTCAATAAATCATTAAGTGAAAACCACATAATCTACTTGTTCTCCCAATCACTTCCAATATCTCTAAGACTCTTACAACAATATCAAGAAACTCCAATTAAGATGGCTTTCATGGGTAAAAATAGAACACTTGATGCAGTGGGAGACAGAAATATCCAAGTAAACCTTAGAAGCAGTGAAGGAAGCCTTGCACTGACCTTTATATAAGTACTTTCTGTACCAGAAATAGCCAAAACCTACTATCTGTAAGCAAGGCCACAGCGGAAGGACTCAGCTTCAGCTTGACAATTCTGGATACAGGATAACTGATCAAAATGGTGCTCATATTACTTCAGATATCAGAGATCAGAATTTGTTTAAGTTGACTGATCAAAGATCAGCTAATTTGGAGCACTGTGAAGCCTGCATATATGGGAAACAAGCCAGACAACCATTCAAGAGCTCTGGGTTAGTCAAAACCAAGAAAAAACTAGATCTAATTCACTCATATCTGTGTGGACCTATGCAAAATTTATCCTTAGTCAGCATGAAGTATTTATTCACCTTTATTGGTGATTATACGCAATACATGTGGGTCTACTTCATGGAGAGAAAGGAAGAAGCTCAGGCTAAGTTCAGGGAGTTTGAAGCCATGGTGAGAGAGAAACCAGCAAAAAAGTAAGAAAATTTGCTCCGACAACAGTCAAGAATATACCTCAAAACTCTTCATCCACTTCTACAAAATTCATGGGATAATGTAAGAGTATTCTGTACCATACTCCCCACAGTAAAATGCAGTAGCAGATTATGCAAACAGATCAATAAATGAGATTGCACAATCTATGATCTATGATCAAAATTTATCCTATGGTTTTTCCCTATGAAAAATAATTTGGTCCCACAGGTGGATCCAATCTGGATCATTTGTCAAGATCCTGTTTAGAGACCTTCATAATAATAGCAGCTTGGAATTGGTGACCCTCCTGACAATCTTATAACAAGATCATGATAGTGTTTTGCAAATTTTACAGCCAAATAAAGGGATAAAACTTGATGATATTTGATTGGTGCTGTGGCAATATTTGCATGGTATTGTTGCAGTGTTTCAGCGCTCTATTACTATTTTAAGTGGATCCAGTGGGCCAGGACTTCCAATTGCCTTATATGGCAAGAAACTTGACAGTATTTTGACGGCCTCACAGTGAGACTCTGATGACTTTTTTTGGCAGTATGACAGCCTGCCACTGGTTCTGTATAATGCTACTGTACCAATTTACCAAATGGTATTTCCTTTTTCTACCCCCCTTGTGCAATTCATATATTCCACTGTAGAATCACCTTTCTTTATTTGCTTACCCACTACTACCTTGGGTATTCCACATATAGTTTGAATCAAAAAAAACTATGGCCTCCTGCTTACTAACCTCTACAAATGTGCACACCTGCTGCAATTGACATACTTCTATCACCTCAACTTTACGGCTTTTTAGTGTGATACTTGCAAAGTTGCCATATACCTTGTACTGCTGGTAGCATATACATCTTGCAAACATATGCTTGGTTGTTGCCACTTCTGCCATGAATACCTCCTGAATATTGGGAAAGAACTTCTTGGTATTTAGCCAATATATTCCTTCTCCCTGCTGGATTCTAGTCCCCCTTATAGGTGTGCTCTGGCTTTTGTTTGTGTGAATTCCATAATGAATGGTGTCAAAGTTTGCTTGTGACCACAAGAAATCCGGCATATCTTGGTAGAGCTTTCCTGATAAAAATTAGTTGCTTGTTGCACCCAACCCAACTTTGCATTACTTAACTGATTACCCATGCATTGGAGCTGCTTAGCTTCTTAATGCCATAGGCATAGGTGTCTCCATGTGCACATTTGTCCTCAGTATTTTCCAACTCTTTCTGGCTATCCTCCGTGTGCAACTCATCACATACATGATGGACTAGAAGGTAATATTCTTGATGAGATTGGGATATGGTAGTCCGTGCAACTTGACTTGCCTTCCTATCTCCCCACACATCTGCTCCATAGGAAACTCCCAAAAGGTAAAGCAAGGCCCAATATTCTCCACACACCATGCAAGATGCAGTAGAGAATGGATACAGCAGCGGTAGAAATCTATGCATTCAGCTTTATGTTTGTAGTATAACCGCTCAGATCCCGTCACAAACTCCTCACACAACAGCTGTAGATGCGTCAAGTTGGCATTAATGATCCGCTTCTGGATAAATATTCCTACAATGTCCACATATGACTCCCAATGCTTCCAATGTACTCTTGGTGGGAATGGCTTCAGAACACCACTTGAATAAATACATATCCAGTTCATCAAGCCTTTGCATTTGTATTGTCACATATGCATATGAATATTAATTGGAGCCCATGAGAAGTACTTAGGGTAGCAGATACTCTGTAATATCTTGCCAGTTTTTTCAAATTTCTCCGGTATCTCAAAGGGCTCATTTAGCTTGAGATTCCCCATGTACAACTTGGTCATCAGTATAGGGATATTGTTGAAAAGAAAATGCATTGCTCCCAGTGGAAAGCTTTTGCTCTAACAGATACCCTCTATCTTAAGTATCTCCAGTTTCTGATTGATTCCATATTCCAGCCAATGGCTTATAGCTTGCCAACTTTGCTGCAATTGCATGCTTACTTCTGTACGTTCTCTCTGTGGAAAGATGATGTTCTTAGTGCTGGTGTTTGGGTAATAATAATATGTGTGAGTTATGGAGTAAATCCCCTGGATCTCACACATTCAACAGCAATACCGTCCATTGTGCCCAGAAAAACCTGCTATCTTGCTGATGGCTGGGGTATCACCAATGCAGATAATAATATGTGCTTTTACATGACAGCCATTTATTGTTATCCCGCTGGAAAGCATCCAAAACTCATTCAGCAATGGATACAGGTAGCTATCCAGGTTGGAAGGTGATTTAGGCCCAGATACCAGTGAGACTACCATCAGATTATTGCTCTGATATTGTAAGATGGGTGGCAGACTCAGATTGATGAGAATCAGTTGCCAGCAGGATTTGCTAGTAGAGTACTTGTTTAATGAGAATCCATAAAGTGCTAAAGCAAAGGCATGGTCATATATACCTTCAAAGTAGCCCTTGCTTCTTAGCTGTTTGTAGTGTTTGCCATCAAATATATTGGATATGTTTGCGCTTGATTGATACTGGGTGCAATACTCTGTAGCTTTGCAATATTTGTTGGACTGCATCAGCTTTCTCAGATAGGGTATGACCGGAATATATCTGGAGTGTGAACAATGTTTTCCCTCAATGGTGGTGGATTCCTGACAATTTGGACATGTTGCAATGGTAGCATTTTTGGATGTGAATGCCATACAACTGTTAACACATGCTGGAATCAGGACAGTCTCTGGATCATATGTTGCCAGCAGCATGACCGTTGTCCACTTGTACCATGTACATGGTAAGTTGCATCCCGGTATGATTTT
>MCFE01000564.1:0-57505 GCA_002104905.1 Basidiobolus meristosporus CBS 931.73 | reverse complement strand
CTGGGGTGCAATTATTTATCAATGGTCTCTGGACAGTGTCCTGATAGGATCATTACCTCTTAGTCACTAGGCTTTATCTTTGTGACAGCCTTTTGATGGGATTATCTCAATAATTTTTCATAGGGTCTCATTTGGGGTAGGTGCCAGTTTGCAGTTATGCATTTGGTATGTCTTTAGGATATCTTTGTTGTAAAAATTTGTATTTCCACCTAAATATTCCCCTAACTTAGTCACTTAGATCATCACCTTCAAATCCTAGAGAATACTGACCAAATTCCTTGTTGGGATTTACTTAGAATATTTTCACCGAAGTACCAGGTACCCAGAGCATGAAAATTCTCAAAGTTGTCCAATCAGCCCCAAACTTTGCACACATATTCTTGGGACCTTTCTTAACCTATTCTACATGCTTGTAATGCCAAGACCAGGTAAAAGTATAAATACCACTTTTACATTCAATAAATCATTAAGTGAAAACCACATAATATACTTGTCCTCCCAATCACTTCTAATATCTCCAAAACTCTTACAACAGGTTATGAGCCCCAAGCTGTCTCTCTCTGCAATGTCTACTACTGCTATTACTGGAATTTTTCCCTCTGCTGAAAAGTTGGATGGATCTAACTACCAAGTGTGGAAGGTGAAGATGAAGATGCTGCTACAAGAAAGAGGCCTTTGGGATATTGTCATGGGAGAAGAATGCCCTCCTGAAGCGTGGGAGAGGAAGCTTTAAAGGACCACAAGAAAGAACAAAGTGCCTTTAACTGCATTTGCCTTAATGTCAAGGACAAATTGCTATTTCAATGCTCAAGAGCAAAAACGGCAAAGAATGCCTGGAAGGCATTAGAAGACACCTACCAGTCATGTTCAGCTGCCAAGAAAATGTATCTGAGACAAAAATTCTTTACTACAAAGATGCTGCCAGGAGAAGAAATGAAAAATCTAATTAACATAATTACCCTGCTGGTAGATGAGATGGAATCTGTGGGCGTACCAACTACTGATGAGGATGTGATAGTTACCATCCTGAATAGCCTGACAGACAAGTTTCAGGGCCTTGTATCAGCCCTAGAGTCCAGAACTGAAGATTTGACCTTAAATTACGTATATGGAAGGCTCCTGGATGAAGAATTAAGAAAATCAAGCGCCAATAAGAAGGAAGAAGAAAATGCTTTAATAAGCAATGATGACCAACAAAGGAGGTACCCAAGACCCTACAAAGGCAACAGCAACCTATTTTGCAACTACTGCAAAAGGAAAGGACACACATCAGACTGGTGTCTCAAAAAGAGTGATTATCAGCAAAAGAAGCCTGAATATGGAAATGCTGCAACAACTGAAGATAGACTATTCATATCTGCACTAAATATGACCACAAACAAGGATTCTCAGATGTGGTATATTGACTCTGGAGCTTCTCAACACTTTACACACCAAAAAGAGCTTTTTACCCAATATTAAGAAGGTTTTCATGGGTGAAAATTGAACACTTGATACAGTGGGAGAAGGAACTATCCAAGTAAACCTTAGAAGCAGTGAAGGAAGATATATACTGACCTTAAAGACGTACTCTATGTAGCAGAAATAGCCAATAACCTACTCTCTGTAAGCAAGGCCACAGCAGAAGGACTCAGTTTCAGTTTTGACAATTCTGGATGAAGGATCACTGATTTCAATGGTGCCCATATTGCTTTGGGTATCAGAGATCAGAATCTATACAAGTTGACTTATATTCCATCATATTTGGAAGTCAATATAGGTAACTTAAATGAAGAAACACCAATGCTTTGGCACAGGAGATTTGGGCACATCAATTTTGATTATTTGCCTAAAACAATCAAAGATCAGCTAATTTCTGGAGTAAAAATTGATCCCCCAGCTAGTTTGGAGCACTGTGAAGCCTGCATATATGGGAAACAAGCAAGACAACTTTTCAAGAGCTCTGGGTTCATCAAAACTAAGAAAAAATTAGATCTAATTCACTCAGATCTGTGTGGACCTATGCAAAATTTATCCTTAAGCAGGATGAAGTATTTAATCACTTTTATTGATGATTATACAAGATACACATGGATCTACTTCATGGAGAGAAAGGAAGAAGCTCTGTCTAAGCTCAGGGAGTTTAAGCCATGGTGGAGAGAGAAACTGGTGAAAAAATCAATAAAATACAATCTGACATTGGTGGACAATATACCTCAAAACTCTTCATCCACTTCTGCAAAATTCATGGGATAGAGCAAGAGACTACTGTACCATATTCTCCACAACCAAATGGAGTAGCAGTACCTGCTAACCAATCAATAATTGATATGGCAACATCTATGATCCATGATCAAAAATTATCCTATGATTTTTGGGCAAAATCAGTTGCCACTGCTGTATACCTTAAAAATAGGAGTTATAACAGAATACTTCGTGATTCTACTCCATTTGAAGCATGGTATGGATACAGACCAAGTGCAGAACATCTAGGAATATTTGGGTGTACAGCATATGCCAAGAAACTGGCCGGAAATCAGTCAAAATTTGAGCCAAAAAGTGTAAAATGCATATTTTTGGGATACTGCAATGAGAGTAAGACACACAGACTCTACAGTACCAAAGCAAAGAAGCTTTTCCAGTCCAGGGATGTGTTGTTTGATGAAAATTCAAAATTTTCACAAAAAATGACATCAGTTGATGACAAAAATTTGATCTCAAGTCCACCAATTGTCAGGATCGAATCAGAGCAAAACAATGAAAATTTTTCACTCCAGAGGACTCTACAACCGTGGTTCAGCCAGAATCAGTGCCCAGGAATATCTCAGAAGTGATCATTCCAGTATCAATTGCCTGGAGATCCATTTGGACAAGAAATAGCCCAAGTTACTATATCAATGAGGGTACAAACTTAGGCTATGCCTATTCAGTCCATATTGATGAAAACCAGACTGTAAAAGAGGCCCTAAATAGGCCTCAAGCAAAGTTTTGGAGATCTGCAATGACTGAGGAATATCAGGCCCTAATGGAGAATCAAACTTGGGACTTAGTCAAATTACCAAGCAACCATAAATCAATTGGATGCAGATGGGTCTTCAAGACAAAATACAAGGCTGATGGTACAATTGAAAGATACAAAGCAAGACTTGTAGCCAAAGGATACTCTCAAACAAAAGGACTTGACTATACTGAGACCTTTGCACCGGTAGCCAAGTTTAATTCCATCAGATTATTATTGGCTATTGCAGCCAAATGTAAGTTTTCTATTCATCAAATGGATGTAAAAACTGCATTTTTGAATGGAGAACTTGATGAGGATGTGTAAATGGACCAGCCTGATGGGTTTGCTGACCAAGATAACCCTAGTTTGGTCATCAAGCTTAAAAAGTCACTATATGGTCTCAAACAATCACCAAGAGCCTGGAATTGCAAGATAGATTCTTATTTGGAATCTTTGAGTTTCAAAAGGAGTAATGCTGACTATAGTATATACTATAAGCCAGATAGAGCAAATCCAGTTCTATTAGTTCTATATGTGGATGATCTTATTATAGCCGCCAATGACCTAGAAACATTGGAAGAGACTAAATCCAGCCTATCTAAGGAGTTCAAGATGTCCAATCTAGGAGAACTTGGTTACTACTTAGGGATTAAGTTCTCCATAGACAGAAGTACCCAGACTATTACCCTAAGCCAATCCAAGTATATTCAAGAGATACTAAAGAAGTACAAAATGGAAGACTGTAAACCGGCAGCTACCCCAATGGAGACAAACCTTAACTTGGTCAAAACTCAACCAAATCAAGAGAGCTTAGTGCCATCTGAAAGCCCTGACTTTCCTTAGCAGTCTATGGTTGGCAGTCTGATGTATATCATGCTTGGAACACGTCCAGATATCTCATATTCAGTGGGAGTTGTCAGCCAACATAATCAGAATTATGGATCTGATCATATTGCAGCAGTTAAGCGGATTTTTAGATACCTAAAGGAACTGCTGATATCTGCTTAAGATACACTTATAAGGATTCAGAACAGAATCTTGTGGGATACTCTGATGCTGATTGGGGACAAAATTTGGAAGACAGAAGATCCACCACAGGATACACCTTTCTTTACTGAAAAGGAGCAATTTCATGGAATTCAAGAAAGCAACCAACCGTAGCACTTTCTACTACAGAGGCAGAGTATATGGCAGCCTGTGAAGCTACAAAAGAAGCAATGTGGTTAAGAAAGCTGTTTACAGATTTAGGCTTATGTCAAAAAACGCCTATTACTTTATTTCAAGATAATCAAGGATGTATACAATTAGGTAGAAATCCAACTTTTCATGCTAGAACCAAGCACATAGATATTAGACATCATTTCATACATGAAGCTATAGAGAATAACTTAGTTAGCTTAGTTTACTGTTCTACAGATGAAATGATTGCAGACATATTTTCCAAACCATTAGCTAGAGACAAGTTTGAATATCTTAGGTCAAAATTAGGACTAGTCAGTATGAACATTTAGCTGAGTGGGAGTGTTGTAAAAATTTGTATTTCCACCTAAATACTCACCTAACTTAGTCACTTAGATCATCACCTTCAAATCCTGGAGAATACTGACCAAATTTCTTGTTGGGATTTACTTAGAATATTTTCACCAAAATACCAGGTACCCAGAACATGAAAATTCTCAAAGTTGTCCAAACAGCCCCAAACTTTGCACACATGTTCTTGGGACCTTCCTTAACCTATTCTACATGTTTGTAATGCCAAGACCAGGTAAAAGTATAAATACCACTTTTACATTCAATAAATCATTAAGTGAAAACCACATAATCTACTTGTTCTCCCAATCACTTCCAATATCTTCAAGACTCTTACAACATGTTTTACCTATGATGTAGGAGAAAATCCATTTTTTGACGTTTTTTTGTGGATCAATATTGTACAGGATGTGTAAGAGCACTAAAGGATTGAAGATATATATCTGGTACTCAATACCCATGGAACTCTGAATCTAGCTCCTGTGGCTTGTAATATGTCACAAACCAAAGGACCTAGATTCAGAGTTCCATGGGTATTGAGTACCAGATGCATATCTTCAATACTTTTGTGCACTTGCACATCCTGTGCAACATTTACCTCAAAAAAATGGTCAAAAAATGGATTTTCTCCACCATAATGAGTGAAACACAGGGGTGCTTTGCATGAAGATGCAGATCTATGTTTCACACTCTGTGGCCAAGTGTAGGCTCACTTGGCCTCCCTGGCACAGTATGGCATCATTTGGCACTCATGGCTCAATGTGGCACTATCCTAAGGAACAGGTCTATTGTATACATCCTTGATTATCCTGAATTAAAGGAATAGGCATTTTTTGACATATGCCTAAATCTGTATCAAGCTTTCCTAACCACATTGCTTCTTTTGTAGCCTCACAGGCTGCCATATACTCTGCCTCTGTGGTAGGGAAGTGCTACGGTTGGTTGCTTTCTTGAATTCCATGAAAGTGCTCCTTTACAGTAAAGAAAGGTGTATCCTGTGGTGGATCTTCTGTCTTCCAAATTTTGTCCCCAATCAGCATCAGAGTATCCCATAAGATTCTGTTCTGAATCCTTATAAGTGTATCTTAAGCAGATATCAGCAGTTCCTTTCAGATATCTAAATATCTGCTTAACTGCAGTAATATGATCAGATCCATAGTTCTGATTATGTTGGCTGACAACTCCCACTGAATATAGGATATCTGGACATGTTTCAAGCATGATACACATCCAACTGTTGAGCATAGATTGATAAGGAAAGTAAGGGCTTTTAGATGGCACCAAGCTTGCTTGATTTGGTTGAGTGTTGACCAAGTTGAGGTTTGTCTCCATTGGGGTAGCTGCCGGTTTACAGTCTTCCATTTTGTACTTCTTTAGTATATCTTGAATATACTTGGATTGGCTTAGGGTAATAGTCTGGGTACTTCTGTCTATGTAGAACTTAATCCCTAAGTAGTAACCAAGTTCTCCTAGATTGGACATCTTGAACTCCTTAGATAGGCTGGTTTTAGTCTCTTCCAATGTTTCTAGGTCATTGGCGGCTATAATAAGATCATCCACATATAGAACTAATAGAACTGGATTTGCTCTATCTGGCTTATAGTATATACTATAGTCAGCATTACTCCTTTTGAAACTCAAAGATTCCAAATAAGAATCTATCTTGCAATTCCAGGCTCTTGGTGATTGTTTGAGACCATATAGTGACTTTTTAAGCTTGATGACCAAATCAGGGTTATCTTGGTCAACAAACCCATCAGGCTTGTCCATATACACATCCTCATCAAGTTCTTCATTCAAAAATATAGTTTCTACATCCATTTGATGAATAAAAAACTTATATTTGGCTGCAATAGCCAATATTAATCTGATGGAATTAAACTTGGCTACCAGTGCAAAGGTCTCAGTATAGTCAAGTCCTTTTGTCTGAGAGTATCCTTTGGCTACAAGTCTTGCTTTGTATCTTTCAATTGTACCATCAGCCTTGTATTGTGTCTTGAGGACCCATCTCCATCCAATTGATTTATGGTTAATTGGTAACTTGACTACGTCCCAAGTTTGATTTTCCATCAGGGCCTGATGTTCCTCAGTCATTGCAGATCTCCAAAACTTTGCCTGAGGCCTATTTAGGGCCTCTTTTACAGTCTGGTTTTCATCAATATGGACTGAATAGGCATAGGCTAAGTATGTACCCTCATTGATATAGTAGTTTGGGCTATTTCTTGTCCAATTAGATCACCAGGCATTTGATACTGGAATGATCACCTTGGGGATATTCCTGGGCACTGATTCTGGCTGAACCATGGTTGTAGAGTCCTCAGGAGTGAAAAAATTTTCATTGTTTTGCTCTGATTTGATCCTGACAACTGGTAGACTTGAGATCAGATTTTTGTCATCATCTGATGTCATTTTTTGTGAAAATCTTGAATCTTCATCAAACAACACATTGCTGGACTTGATTAGCTTCTTTGCTTTGGTATTGTAGAGTCTGTATGCTTTACTCTCATTGCAGTAACTCATGATCTGCTAGTACATTCTGCTACTCTGTTTTGCTGTGGGGAGTATGGTACAGTAGTCTCTTGCTTTATCCCATGAATTTTGTGGAAGTGGATGAAAAGTTTTGAGGTATATTGTCCACCAATGTCAGATTGTATTTTATTGATTTTTTCACCAGTTTCTCTCTCCACCATGGCTTAAACTCCCTGAACTTTGACAGAGCTTCTACCTTTCTCTCCATGAAGTAGACCCATGTGTATCTTATATAATCATCAATAAAAGTGATTAAATACTTCATCCTGCCCAAGGATAAATTTTGCATAGGTCCACACAGATCTGAGTGAATTAGATCTAATTTTTTCTTAGTTTTGATTAACTCAGAGCTCTTGAACAGTTGTCTTTTGTGTTTCCCATATATGCAGGCTTCACAGTGCTCCAAATTGGCTCAGGGATCAATTTTTATACCAGAAATTAGCTGATCTTTGATCATTTTGTGCAAATAATCAAAACTGATGTGCCCAAATCTCCAGTGCCAAAGCATTGGTGTTTCTTCATTTAAGTTACTTATATTGGCTTCCAAATATGATGGAATATAAGTCAACTTGTATAGGTTCTAATCTCTGATGCTCAAAGCAATATGGGCACCATTCTGATCAGTGATCTTGCATCTAGAATTGTCAAAGCTGAAACTGAGTCCTTCTGCAGTGGCCTTGCATACAGATAGTAGGTTCTTGGCTATTTCTGGTACATAGTGTACTTCTTTAAAGGTCAGTGTATGGCTTTCTTTACTGCTTCTTAGGTTTACTTGGATAGTTCCTTCTCCCACTGTATTAAGTGTTCTATTTTCACCCATGAAAACCTTCTTCATTGGAATTTCCTTATATTGGGTAAAAGTACTTTTTGGTGTGCAAAGTGTTGAGATGCTCCAGAGTCAATATACCATGTCTGAGAATCCTTGTTTGTGGTCATATTCAGTGCCAATATGAATAGTCTATCTTCAGTTGTTGCAACATTTCCATATTCAGGCTTTTTCTGCTGACTATCTTTCTTTTTGAAGCACTGGTCTGATGTGTGTCCTTTCCTTTTGCAGTAGTTGCAAAACAGGTTGCTGTTGCCTTTGTAGGGTCTTGGCTACCTCCATTGTTGGTTGTCATTGCTTACTAAAGCATTTTCTTCTTCCTTCTTATTTGCGCCTGATTTTTTTAATTCTTCATCCAGGAGCCTTCCATATACATAATTTAAGGTCAAATCATCAGTTCTGGACTCTAGGACTGATATATGGCCCTAAAACGTGTCTTTCAGGCTATTCAGGATGGTAACTATCACATCCTCATCAGTAGTTGGTACACCCACAGATTCCATTTCATCTACCAGCAGGGTAATTGTGTTAATTAGATGTTTCATTACTTCTCCTGGCAGCATCTTTGTAGTAAAGATTTTTGTCTCAGATACATTTTCTTAACAGCTGAACATGACTGGTAGATGTCTTGTAATGCCTTCCAGGCATTCTTTGTTGTTTTTGCTCTTGAGCATTGAATTAGCAATTTGTCCTTAACACTAAGGCAAATGCAGTTAAAGGCACTTTGTTCTTTCTTCTGATACTTCAAGGCTTGCTCTCCCACGTTTTTAGGAGGGCATTCTTCTCCCATGACAATATCCCAAAGGCCTCATTCCTGTAGCAGCAACTTCATCTTCACCTACTACACTTGGTAGTTAGATCCATACAACTTTTCAGCAGAGGGGAAAATTCCAGTAATAGCAGTAGTAGACATTGCAAAGAGTGACAGCTCAGGGCTCATAACCTGTTGTAAGAGTATGGGAGATATTGGAAGTGATTGGGAGGACAAGTATATTGTGTGGTTTTCACTTAATGATTTACTGATTGTAAATGTGGTATTTATACTTTTACATGAACTTGGCATTACAAGCACATAGAATAGGCTAAAGAAGGTCCCAAGAGCATTTGTGCAGAGTTTGGGGCTGTTTGGACAACTTTGAGAATTTTCATGTTCTGGGTACCTGGTATTTTGGTGAAAATATTCTAAGTAACTCCTGACAAGGAATTTGGTCAGTATTCTCTAGGATTTGAAGGTAATGATCTAAGTGACTATGTTAAGTGAGTATTTAGGTGGAATTACAAATCTTTACAACAGTTTATAGGTCATGATCTTGATGATTTTATTTGGTGAACATTTAGGTTTAATTATGAATCTTACAGCAAATGACCCAATGAATGTGAAAGTAGTTTATACTCTTACATAATGCCAGCAAAACAAACATGTGGGATATGTTTAGCAAGGTCCCAAAAGCATGTATGAAGTGTTTGGTCTATTTGGACAACTTTGCAAAGCATTATATTCTGGTTACCCAATAATTTGGTACAAATATTCTTGGTAAGCTACAACAAGGATTTTGGTCAGAATTCTCTGATATTTGTAGGCAATGATCCTAGTGACTAGGTCAGGTGAGTATTTAGGAGTAATTACAAAATATACAGCAGTAACCACAGAATATACAGCACTATTACCATAGATATTGTAACTATAGCCTGCAAATTCTTTGTTGGGACTTACATGGAATATTTGCACCAGTAGATCAGGTACTCAGTACATGAATATTCTCAAAGTTGTCTAGACAGCCCCAATCTTTGCACATATCCTTTGACAGCCATTCTAAGCATATACTCTGTGTTTATTTGGCCAACTGCATATAAAAGTATAAATACTACTTATTTGTGCAATCAATCATTAAGTGAAAGCCATATAATTTACTTGTTGTCCCAATCACTTCCAATAGCTTCAAAACTCTTACAAAACCCTCTGTTTATCAGTCTCATCCACTGGCACACTCACCAAAGCTAGTATTCCTCTAATATCTCAAGAAAAAAACAAGAAAAGGTTGGCACAATACCATTGTAACTTCAGTTGAGTTCCAAGTTTCTCAAATCTGGCAACTCTCAGTATCTCAGGTGCTAGCAGTTGTGCAAATAAGCAGACATAGTTTCCAAGAGGAGACTAGGCAACTAGCATTCATACCAAGTCTTGAAATCAGCTACTCACTACTTCCACCAAAAATTGCAACTGGAAATTGGAAGGAAAAATACCGGCTGAATACTTGCTGAAAATCTGATAAATTCAAAGTTTAAGATTTTTTATAGGGTATACAACATGATTTTCATTGTGATGGTTGCGAAGTTGTTATACATCATGTGTTACTGATAAAATATATATATTAAGAATATATGCACTTTTGCTGCCACCTTCACCATGATCATCTCTGGAACATCTGTAAAATACCTCTTACCAGAAATATCAATACTTTGCAAATTAGGTGTGCCACTTCAGTAATATGCAAACAATACATGACTCTGAACAAATTTCAACAGTGAGTGAGTTCTCACAAGTTTGAAGGGGGCTCTTTAGAATTGGCATCAACATTATATGCGCTTATCTTAATTCACAGAAATGTCAAAACGTTACATATTTTTAAAGCTAACTGTTAGCCCCAAGCTTCTTACCTAATTGTATTATGGATTTGTATACTATTTTCCAACAGGGAGCTTTACGAAGCTCGATTATTTGCACTTGAAAATATACTGAAACTGATGACGCACTTCAAAGTCCCATATTAACTCTAACAAGACAAGCTCTCAATGAAGAGACATGTTAGGATGGGTTCATACGAGAACCTATATAGGCTCACGCGGTACAAAAATAGTTAGGAATGAACCTAATTAAATGCATAATGTGCCATTTGTAACTTGGTGGAATTTGAGTTAGGTAATTCCGCGATTTTCAAGTCTTCTCGATATTAATTTTACTAAAGTTCCATGGCGACGGATCACTCTTTCACGTAGGATCTTGATTCCGCTTGATATCCACCCGGAAGCGGAAATCGTAATTTGGAAGAGTCTTGTATAATCACTTCTTAATGCTGAGACATGCCCAGGCTGAGAATCGTCCATAATGGAAGACTGCTATAAAAACGGGAAACCCTCAACGACGTGCGTTCGCCACAAGTATTTCAACTTGTCAGTGAAGGGCACTCAGATATTTGGTCTGGATTTCGTCCGTACACCCTACCCTTCTCCTCGACCTCCCCATACGCCATGTGCTATCACAGATTAGCCTTTGACTAGCCACCATATACCTAGCAATTTATCTTGGAAGCAATCCTAACGAACGTCGAATGTTGACTAGCGCGCCTTGCAGCTTATTGTTTGTGATGAGAATTTGGAGTCGACCATCTTGTCAAGGATCAATATTGTGCATCAGTTGCCAAGATAGCCATTTGATTGCGAATGGCTGTCAAAATCCAACATGCCAACCTACACCACTGATCAGCTGTCAACATTGATACCGACGATTGTGAGATCGTCGGGATGCTAAGGAAAAAATGGGATCCTCCCTTGAAAATTGGGGTAGATAACTGGGATAGCAACCATGCAGCAACACCCAAAAGGAGGCCAATGCATTCTGGGGATTCACATAAATGGACGACAATCTAATGGCAGGTCCTCTTCGATATTTATCGACAATTTTTCATCCATGACTCTGCAACGATTCAGGAATCATCATCGCTTAAATCATGCAAATTTCCGTTAAAAAGGAGGAATGTCGATATCATCCCATATGGCTTACGTTATATGTAAATCGCAAATCCCCATGAATACTCGATATCAGTTAATAAAGGCAAGGCCCTGATTCCTGAGAGTACCAGTGGTATTCATTCTACACCCAACGATACCAGCGTTGATCCTGCCAGGGAGATCAGAATGCTGGGGCTATATCACCATGGACTATGGCCATGATTATGTGACTTCAGAGTGGATATTTGCAAGGTTGTAATTGGAACTCCATGCGATCAACCTTGTCTCAAATAGTGGTGCGCAGTTAATTAGCATGAGACAAGTCAGATCAGGCACTGACATGTCACTCGTCCAAGTCTTACCAGAAGATCAAGCCCTGTCATCTCGATGATTTGGAGGGAGAAAACGGTAGTTGTGGCATCGGTGATAAGAATCCAAAATATTGGGTTCAGAATCAACAGAGGTTTACACAATGGCTGCCTCACAAAAATTCGGGTCTCCAGATATTTCTGCGCTACTCAATGTCCGATTGGCCTAGAACGAAGAGATTTCCGTCCGAACCCAAGCCCCAACTATTTTTTTTGCCACTTCGATTGTGATCCTTGAATATCACTTCCTTACAAAATTGTATGGTTGAATTTTCCCCAATCGCCCCACATTTCATTTGTTCCAAAAACCCCAATATTTTGTAGAAGAGATCGTTTCTCAGTAAGCTCGCGTGTCAGGATTTTACTCAAGCCTATCCCTGCCCAATTAACCTTGCTGGTCTTTCCTCTCCCTTTGTTCAGCAGTTTTTATACTATGTTCAGCAACTTTTCCAAGAGAGCTGTTAGAAACGTTTCCCGCGTCGCTGTTCAGGTACATATCCCACTCGCCTCTCTCGCTGCTGTACTAGATATCTCTATTGCGGCGGCGGTTGGAGCAACGTGGAGCATCACTTGCGGAGCACTCGCTTATGAAACTAACCCTGGCTTCTCTACAGGCTCGTTTTAACTCTACCAAAGCTACTGCTGATGCTTTGGTTGGTATTTTTCTCGGGAGTCTTGATTTCTTTCTAGATTTGCTAACTGAATGCCATACGTTTAGAATCCTATGAGCAGACTCGCTACTGCTGGTGCGGCAGCTGCTGTCGGCGGTGTCGCCACCTATGCTTACTTCAACAGCACTGTCATGGCTGACGCTTCTGCCGAAGGTCTCCACGCACCTGCTTTCCCTTGGTCCCACAACAGTCCCTTGAGCACTTTCGACCACGCCTCCATCCGTCGTGGTTACCAAGTGTACAAGGAAGTCTGTTCCGCCTGCCACTCCTTGGACCGCATTGCCTTCCGTAATCTTGTCGATGTTTCCCACACCGAAGACGAAGCCAAAGCCTTGGCTGAAGAAATTGAGGTTGAGGATGGCCCCAACGATGCTGGTGAGATGTTCCAAAGACCCGGTAAGCTCTCCGACTACTTCCCCCGTCCCTACCCCAACGAGGAAGCTGCAAGAGCTGGTAACGCTGGTGCCTATCCCCCTGATTTAAGTTTGATCGTCAAGGGTAGACACGGAGGTGCCGATTATGTCTTCGCCCTCCTTACCGGATATGTCGATCCCCCAGCTGGTGTTGAGATCCGTGAAGGCTTGAACTTCAACCCTTACTTCCCCGGCGGAGCCATTGCCATGGCCCGTGTCTTGTTCGATGGCCTCGTTGAATACGAGGATGGCACCCCCGCCACCACCTCTCAAATGGCCAAGGATGTCACCACTTTCTTGGCTTGGGCTTCCGAACCCGAGCATGACGAGCGTAAGAAGCTGGGTCTCAAGGCCGTCGCCATTCTTTCCGGCTTGTTCGTGATCTCCATCTGGCTCAAGCGCTTCAAGTGGAGCGTGCTCAAAAACAGAAAGATCGTCTACAACCCCCCCAAGTAAATCCATCGAGTAGAGAGAGAGAATGGCCGAGCGGGGAGTAAACCAGAATACTGAGCATCTACTTTTTAGAATACCCTAGGGATTTTGCTTTTCTTAGTCTTTCCAATTTCTTCCCCCACATCGAATCATTTCTCACTCACCTTGTACTTCAAAATGGCATGATTTCCTTATTTTTATTTCATCGTGGTAAAAATGGGGCGAACAACCTAGCGACTTAGGATCTTTTTCAATTCTCTTTTCTATTTCAAATGTGGTTCCTTTAAAAGAAATGTCATTCCCCCTTTCCCGCATTCATTACGAATAAACCTTGATATATACATATACGCCCTGGTTCGCGCTTCGGGTAGCGGTTGCCTTGTTGGGGCTGGGAGGTCTTTATTGAGATGCAAGTGTTCTGATGGATCAACGGGTGGTGGGGGACTGTTTACTCGAATGTGGTGCATGACTCCATCGGTGTGGGCCTTGTATCCTGGATCTCTTGCCAATTCTCGCGCCAAGCACGAGATCGATCGGCGTTACCTAGCTAAACATTCTCATGTAGGCTACCAAAGTCCCTGCGTCAGTGAGGGAAGCATAGAGGCTCAAAGGGGAGATGCTACTAACCCAAGACTAGCGCGCTTGTACCAGTGATCGTACCTGTAAAAATCTGGCGTTATGGATGAACTCGAGAGAGGAATTGTGGGCGTTGCTGCGTACCTATCATGTACTGGAGAATCTGGAATTTGATTGTTTCCATCTGGGTTCTCAGGTTCGCTATGGCCGACTCGATTTTCGTATCCGTCTCAGTGATCTTGAGCTCGTGTCCGCTGGCCTCATCACGTATCCTTCCTTTCTCCAGGTTGAGATCCAATCGGACACTTGCTTGAGTCCTAGAGATCTCATCCCTCAATTTCTGATCAAGCCTCTCCACCTCGGCAAACAGCCTCTCGTTATTGGCTTTCATGACGGCGAAGTCGTTTTTCTCCAACATCTGCATCTCCGACTTCAGCTGCGCAAAATCGACTTTCAATGTGTGGACATTCTGTGGTTTGGTTAGGGTAACCGAGTTCAGTCGCATGATCAATGGACATGTATTGTCCGGATAGAGAGACGCTAACTTGGGAACTATACCTTTTCTTGCTCAGCCTTGGTGACCATGTTCTGAATCATATTTGGAATGCTATAATGGAGGGTAAAGTAAGCGACAGCTTCCACTATGTAGAGTAAAAGGAGAAATGGCCACCTATCGTCCAAGACGTCGGTAACGGCCACTAGGACTGCGTGTGCTTGCTCTCGGTTGAAACCTTGTGACTCTAATCTAGAGATGAACTTGTTGGTATCAAAATGATGCAGCGTGTATCCCCGAGCTCCGTCATAAGAATTGGAAAAGTCCAGCCTCCTAACTAAACAAAAACTGAGTCGTAGGTAAAATACGGGTATAAATGGTGCCACGTTTGATCCCATTTTCCTCTGATTCTCGCTTTCGCTCCAGAGCTCTAGCGAACGTGTGCTTACCATGAGTGAAGGTTAGGGAGAGCGGCCTTGTCACATTTCGAAATCTCAGGCGATTTGTGCAGTTGAGGTAGTGTCTACAGGAGAATTTGGACATGCTGGGCTACTCGTCAATGTGCTATCTATTGAATTCAGACTTGTTGGTGGGCCAAGGTAACTTATGAAATGATGAAAAATTCCTTGTCACGAGCCATATTGATAATGATTGGAAACTCCATTCCAACCATGGTCGCATTTTTTGGGAGTCACAAGCAATGATTGTAATCTACCCAATTGTTGATGTGGTGCTGGCATCCGAGTGGTTAAAGCAGCAATTTGGGCGTCATGCTTGTCGTCAAGCAATAAGTGATTTAATTAAATGGGGGTTATGCTAATCAGCCACTCGTTTTGGTTAAATATGAAAATGGGACTGATGCTGGAGTCATCTCAACAATCCAGAAGTCACATGGGTATAGCATGGAGAATGAGGTCTAGATACACATTGAAATGTTCACCGTGTTTAAGTGGGAGTAATGTAGTCAGGGAGGCGTTGTCCAGCATGGGAGGCAACATCTTCAGGTTACATGGAACGTCGGCAGCCATTACCAGAACTTAGCTACGATCAAATATTTTACGCAAAAGGTGGTGTCTTCTAGTATACATGTTTAAACTTGACCTATTCACTGAATCCTCAAGTTTCTTGGCTTCCACCAACACTTCTCCAACGGTTTCGCCATAAGGCTCGCACAGCCTGGTGCTTAGCACCGTGATGATGTCCTCGAATTGATTCAGCTGAAGGATTCTTGCCTCGTTTCGCTTCAACAACGCCAAAGCGACTCTCAAGAGCGTCACGTCAACCCCATCGATAAACATCACGTCGTAGATTCTTTGCACCAGCTGTAGAGGAAAGCAGCTTCCAAA
Organism: Basidiobolus meristosporus CBS 931.73; assembly: GCA_002104905.1. NCBI lineage: Eukaryota > Fungi > Basidiobolomycota > Basidiobolomycetes > Basidiobolales > Basidiobolaceae > Basidiobolus > Basidiobolus meristosporus. The sequence continues at coordinate 41,612 of MCFE01000564.1, read as the reverse complement.
GATGGTCAGGAACCATTGGGTAGAGTACATCCCCGTCTTGATGTTGAACGCATCCAAATGGCTTAGGAGGTTTGGAAGGATCGTTGACATCAAAGATCTTAGCTGGTATATCCGTAATTCAAGACCAATCATGTTGTGCAAATAAGTGGTTCGTAATTCGTAGCTCTCCATCATTCTAAATCATCAAAATGCTTCCATTGGTATCATAAGCAAGGGGAAGTCGGCGCTTCTATCACTTACCTTACAAACACACAAAATGCCTCGCATTCCTCCAACTGCATCAATAAAATGCCCACAATATGGCCAAAACCCTGGCAATAGCCCACTTCCGCATCATATGTTGAATACACCCTTAGCACGTTTCGCATCCCGGTTTGTCCTGGGCCATCTTTATCTTGAAACATCTCTAATCGTGGAAAGGTGCGCGGTATGTCAAGAGATATATTCCAATCGTGTGGCGAGGGTTCATCCACTAACTGCGAGTACAGGGTTTCCAAGAATGTATGGTCCCCTTTACTCATAATCTTCCAGAGTCGGCCACGAAAAGTCGGTGGGATTCCCTGATACAATGAAGCCCGAACTAGCTCAGGCGTTTCCTTGTACCTCTGCTCGAAATTGCTAGCCAGGTCCTCCCAATAAGTGGCATCCACCTGAGTGATTGTTTTTGAGTATGTGGACGACGGGGTGGGAAGAAAAGGGCCTTTAAGTAGAACGGGTGAAGGAAAACTGATCTGTTCCAGATCGAGTTCGAGAGAGATTGACGAAACCTCCGAGCTATTCAAGGGACTAGATTCTAAGTTAATAGGACCCAAAGTGCTAAGTGACTCAAGTTCTAAATCGGCCTCTGGAAGGGTCCCAAGGTTGAAATGATATTCAGCAGAAGGCGAGCTCAGCGTAGAGTCTTGGGATAGGCGATTTAAAAGCTTTGTGTCCAGGAGAATGTTCTCCTTATCCGAAGATACGCTATGTATGTTGGAGAGTGTGTTCATGTTCTCAAGTTTACTTTCGACTGGGAATCTCCCCGGGGGGATGTGCAAAATGGTTTAAGGTTGGGCTATATTGGTGTATGCTCGACCGGTTGTTCTTTGCCACTTTCTTTCTGTTTCGAGCTGGTGAATTCGATTCGTATGGCAGATATTAGAGAGTGAGAGGCGAGAGAAAAAAAGCAACCAGCTCAAACTAAATAGGCTGGGCTTAGGACAGGGAAAACCAAATTCCCTCTCCTGTGGCCACCATATCCAGGCTCAATATAAATTAAAATCAAGATCAGAAATCGTTCTGGCGCTTGCAGTTCTAACCAGAAATGGGCATTCTTTATGAATGAGAGGAAGAACGATTGGTCCAGGAAATGGGTGTCCGTAGCCATTGGCTCATTTCGACCTATGCTACTTGTAAATTGTTGAATAGGTGAGACTGGAAATAAAATTGGACCGGAGAGCAAGACATCTGCATTGCTGATTCTAAACCGATGTTTCTAAGCCAACTGGGTCATCGATTCTATTATGGCGCCGAAATATCATCATCTTTTCAAGACAGATGGCCCAATCCCACAATCAGTGAGACAGTGTTTAAAGTTCACATATGCAATGTGATATAAATCCTATGCGTGAGGGTAATCGTAAAACGGGCCTTAGATGCTGGATGTTGCGTATTTTGTACAAATGTACGAGGGCATCTATGCATGCACTCTGTCCAGCTTAGTCGGACTGCATTGATGAACTGGGTTATTTCCAAATCGACTGTAAAGAAGAAAGATAAGCTGCCCCAAGCGACTCTCGACGTCTGACTTGGGAGGTGCTGCACTCGATACCTTATTCGTATTAAGGGCCCCACCGGCGATGGGGAACAGTATCAGTCGAGAAGATTAGGCAAAATTAGTGAACTCATGGATTTAGATGCACAATCATGTTTGCTGGCTCAGAAATCTCAGGAGCTCTCGACAGCAGGAGGATGTAATTGGCTTCGACCAAGACTAGAGGAATGATGACGACCACTGAGGTTGAGGTGAAACTTCTCCAGAATAGCTCCGTAACAGCATTATGCACTTCAAGGAATAAGGGTATGGATTGGGGAAATATAAATTGCTGGCATGTCCTATTACCTAGCTCACTTGCGTTCTGCAGTGAGCCACCTGGGGTGAGCTGTCTTGCTGCTGCCAATGCGGAATATTCTTTTCCCCCCTACCATGCGTGTCCTAGAAACCATGTTAACATGCCAAAACAGACCCAAGCGTAGTTGAAGCACTGTTCGCACTCTGGTGGATGTGATTGAAAGATAGAGGTGGTACATGAAGTGACATTAGCCTTCAGATTCAGCTGCTGGCGAGAAGAAACAAAGATGCCGGGCATTATTGGATGGCGATTTACGAGCAGCCAGGGAGCGTATCTGGTCAAGTTGTCTTCGTGTGCATTCGGACCTTATTCTATATTTCATCACCTTCACCTCCAACATCCGAAGTGGTTGCGGCGAGAATTTGGGGATCATCCGTGATGAAGAGCACGTAGTAAATTCAACCATACATGACGTTACATGAAAGAGTGCTACTCCTACAGAAACAAACTTGTGCCATATATTGATGTTTATACTGTTAATACTCTTTGGCCATTGCTGTTCTGCGAGTGCCAACACAATTACAGAGAATCACGCATACTGGATCAAAAAATTTACGAAGAACTTGTATTTAGAGCTTGCATTATCCTGGTAGAGAAGTGGGTGAATTAGAAATGTACTTTAAGAAAACAAATAGCAGAAATGTTAAAAAGGATGGAGGTTATATCATGTAAGATGAGAGATCGTGTCGCAAAAGCCAGTAACCATGTTAGGATATAGCCAGGTTATAAAATAAAACATTTCTTCGGTTTGGGTGGTGGCTTCTGTGGTGTTAAAACTGCTCTGATTGCATCGTCGAAGACATTTTTCAGTCCCTTTTGGGTAAGGGCCGAGCATTCTAAATAACGAACGGCATGTACCTCCTTCGCCATTTGTAGGCCTTGTGGGTAACTAATCGGTGCCATGCGTTTCTCCTTTAGCTTTTCAATAGTTTCCCGGTCTTCACGAAGGTCTAATTTAGTTCCAACCAGGATAACGGGAGTATTGGGGGCATGATGATTGATTTCAGGATACCACTTTTGAAAAAGTAGTCATGAATACCAGAATCTCTGGGAAGGCTCAACGAAGCTTGCTTACCTTAGTCTTGACGTTCTCAAATGATGGCGGGCTCACCAAAGAAAAACATATTAAAAACACATCGGTTTGAGGGTATGACAGTGGGCGAAGGCGATCGTAGTCTTCTTGCCCTGCAGTATCCCACAAACCAAGATTGATCGGCTTGCCATCAACCATAACATTGGCTGAATAGTTATCAAAACTATTATACAGCAAAAGTTAGTAGCAGTTACTGATCAATCTATCGGAAAATACCGACACAGTAGGAATATATTCTCCAGGGAAAGCATTAGTAGTGTAGCTGATTAGCAAACAGGTTTTACCAACAGCTCTAATAGAGAGTAAGTTAGATTTATGATTCGACAAGTCTCATAAGTAACTTTCAAAAGTTCAAGTGAACTCAGAGTGCTGTGAAAATGCATCAGCCTCACTTCGAAGCCAACTCTCAAAAGCCAAAGTGTACTATAGTGATAATAATTCAACATAAGAAGACGTACCCATCACCGACAACAACGCACTTAATTGCTTGCATTTCGTGGGACTATATAAGTATATATCTCAAACGAAACCGCCTAGACGATTGTGGAAAGCTCAGGAAGCGTAGAAATGTGGGAAGTTGCTCGAGAATAAGGATTAGGAATAGCTTTTAGGAATTGCGGATCACCTGCAAATCAGCTGAGAGGAGTTATGATAAAGGCCAGAATAAGGGGAGCGCGTATCAATAAAACAAGAGAAAAAGGGGTAAACGAGGAAAGAGTAGGGAGGTTAAAGCCGCATAGGATGTACCAGAGACAAATACCAAGGGACGATTATGGGTGAGGGGGAGGAAACTGCCAGGGGCATGACGAGGTATGGTGCCGTTTGCGTGGCCCATTTGATGCGAAGTAGTCAGGTCACTCAAGTGGGACACATATATGCGACATCAACGAATCTCTGCCAATCAGTAGGTTTCGCCGCTATTAAGCATTTTACACAATAGACACCTTCTTTCTAGCCTGTAATAAGCGTGTGGAATTCCAATATTATATGGGCAATCGTTGCGATGCATGTTCATCACGGTCGCATAATGGCCTCAAGGCTCAGTGATTTAGATCCCTCAAATCACCATGATTGATTTGAGCTGAGGGACATATTAACTGCATTTCAAGCATTGAGGGCAAATTCCGCCTTGTCCTACGAGTGTGACATGGTAATTGGTACAAATGTTAAATACATCCAGATTTCGAGTACAACGCTCTACATCCTGGCAATGAATCTCTGCAATCCCAATTCCAACCCTAATACTTGGTGCTTCAGCCAGGGTTTTGAGAGCACTTCCCGATCTAGAAATAAAGGCACACCACACACGACAGACTAGTCTGCAAACTCTTTCACTGGCTTTCGATGTCGAATGCCTTGTGTCCTCACCAGTATCCGCCTGAATCGATGGGTCCTGGTCCCAGTACAAAGTTCGGATTGAGGGCAAGGTCCCATAAGGTGCACCAGATAAATTGGCACCAACCCTGATCCAAATCCTACTGGAGGCTTGTCTTGGACGCGCTGAAGAGTGCACCTCCACAACACAGACGATAGTGCTGCTATTGGTCCAAGACTACTTAGGAATCAGATAATCATTGAGATGTGAAATAATGCTAGACTCGGAATACCCTTTATGAGCTGCTGGCTATGAATTCGATACCTTTATCGCCTCGTCCCGCTTCAATGGTGCCTATGCATGGCTGCGGGACGTCAAAAGCCTTGCAGCACTCTGGGCAAACGTGCTAGCCATGCTATTCCCGTGGATCCTGCAACGTTATCTCTAGAAATTAACAAATAACGCATAGAGATCCCTTGATCCCCGCTCTGTATTCACCAGTATTGGCCCATCCCCTGGATCCCATCTGCATAAGAGATGCCGCTCCTCATGCATCGTCGTGGAGTACTACGATCTTCCGGGAAATTTCAATTACTTGAATTGGTTGCCTATGGCGTTCTGTCAGGTGGTTGCCATCCTGTGGTCGCTTTCGGAGGTTCTGAGATGGCAGTCTCAGACTCAATGTAATACAACACTCCATTGTTTGTAATTAATATATACAACATGACCATGTTTGCCAATAGCCCTCGGCGAAGAAATTACTGCCAGCCAGGGCTTTGATGCGCGATGCTAAGCCAGGCTGGGTACGATAGTACCTACGCCGTGAATTTACGCTGTTCCTTTACTCCACAATCATGACTTGAACCCCACTTGGCGCACCGAATTTGTTAATTTCTACATCCACCTCATGTTCAATGCCACCATGGCTGAAATCCACGAGATAAAAATAACATGAATTCAATAAACAATGAACAAAGAATTCCATTCACCACTGGATATTGTTTTTGATTCGGATGAGGCGCAATTCGATTGGCCATGCCCTCGACTCTATCTGTTATATTGCTCCCTTATCAAACTAATATCTATTTGTTTGGTGCATATTGTATCAACCCCCCTTCATGCTTATCTTGCTTTGATTCACTTGCCACTTGGATAATATTTGATTGCTTTTTGATCAGCCCTTCTCAACTGTTAGCAAGCACCTTGGCCGCTCGTGTCCCTGTCGCTGCCTTAAATAATTACGATCTTTTCTTAGATTCCTCGCTTTTGTAATTCCTATAGATCAATTAGTCGGTCACTAGAGTTAATTGATTCAAACATTCTAGACAACCTGACAGTGTAGCTTGACCTATTGAATTCTGTTCAAGTCTATGCAAAACCCTTCCAACGCAACAGCCATTTCCAAGAGGAAGTCTTTTGGCTTTCCAGCAAAACACAATCCCTCCGAGCGAGAAATACACCATCCAGAATCTATCATAGACACTAGTCGTTTCTCACCAACACCCCTTTCTAATCATAGCAAGGTATCAAATGGACTCTATCGTTCTAAGTCTGTAAGCAACCGATACTCTTTACCCGCTTCAAAAGTGGCCAACAGACCCACACCACTACCTAGAATCAGCTCCCCACCTTTAAGTAGCTCAGCTTCGGATGTTTCCACTAGCTCTACGGCTTCATGCCTTTCCTCCAAAGGACCTGCCATGTTTAAGCCACCTTCAAGGCCTATATCTCCCTGCCAACTGCAGGTTGGTGACCGAATCCAGGTGGATTCTATGGGAATACTGGGCACACTACGCTTTATAGGGAGTACCAAATTCAAGCCCGGAATATGGGCCGGGATTGAGCTCGATCAGCAAGGTACAGGAAAGAACGACGGTATCGTGGATGGGTAAGAATTCACCAACTTCGGTTTGCTAGTATAGCTTGTTCTAGATTCTAAGGCTGTTATCCTCCAGGATCAAGTATTTCACCTGTGCTCCGAAGTCGGGCCTATTTATATTGGCTCACAAAGTTTCCAGAGTTGTGCACTCCACTTCTTTTAGCCATTGCACTCCCATTAGCGAGTCGGCTTCTGAGTTGTCGGAGGATTGCTTGCCCACCGACAAAACCGTAAAGCGAGCCAGTGTCCCAGCCTCATTGTATAAATCAAACTCAGCCCGCATGAGCACCACCCAAAAACGTGCTTCCTTTGGGTTTCAAGGCCATCGGTCGGCTCACACATATGGCGCCTCCCCTTCGCACTCAATCTCTTCGGCCTCACCGTCGCCCTCGCCCACTCCATCCATTAAAGCGCCACCAACTCCTTCAAGATCCAGCACCCCTATCAAGGGAATGCAGCTAGATAACCTAAGCAGGAATCGAACTGAATCTAGAAACCAACAATCAGAAAATGACGCAGACACCGAGACTGATACTCCGCACAAATTGCAACTCAAGCTTGAGATATTGGAGGCGGAAAACGAGTTCCTTAAGCTGGAGGTCAAGCAAACCAAGTCCAACTCTGAGATCGGGATCCTGAAAACGGAGATAGAGACTTTGCGTCGTCAAAAGCAGGAATGGGAGAGAGAAAAGGAGAGCAATGGCCAGTTGGTCGAGTTACTGGAGTCGGAAATGAATGGTCTTAAAGCCCAATTCAGTGATTTGAAACTAAACGAGCAACCCTCAGGTACAGACTCCACTTCGGAAAATCCCCCCGATGCTACCCAAGCTGGTGTGAACAAGTTGGTCTCGACCATCCAAGACGTCAAAGCAGCACTGAAGATCAGAAGCGCTTTGGAGATGGATCTCCGAGACCGCATCTCTCGCTTGGAAACCTCGAGCAATGCCGATTCTTCACGCGATGAGTTGGTCAAAACATTGCAAGCTGAATTAGAAGAAAGAAGCATAGAAGTCGGGAAGTTGACCGCTCGGTTGGATCGCGTGAAATCCGATTTTGAAAAAGAGAAATCCCAGCTAATCGAAAGCTTCAAGAACCGGGAGAGTGCTGATCAGTCGACATATGGGGTTACGACTGATGAAGAAAGCACCAGTAGTTTGCTGAAGAAGATCCAGCAGCACGAAATGACCATCAAATCCCAGGAAAGGCTCCTTCGTGATTTTAAGGCGGCCGGAGCCGAGGCATTCGACCACTACGAAAAAACCTTACAGTCGATAAAGAAAGAAAACCTGTCACTCAAAGAGCAGGCAGAGAATGTGGTCAGTGTCTGTAGACAACTTGAGTCGGACGCCGATACCTTGCGCCTCGAACTTGAAAAGGCCAAAGCTAGGGAAGAAGAGCTGACTAGGGAGTCGTCTTCCCTTCAGGAGGCTGTCAACAACTATCAGCTTAGCAACGTGAAGCGGAAGGAAGAAATCCAAAAACTCAAGCTTGAGCTTCAAAGACAAAACAACGAAATCCTCAATTTGACCGAAAAGCAAAGATCGGGAATGGAGGGCTTAAGCTTTAATGATGAGAAGGATCGGTTGTTATCCCAAATCGATGAGCTGATGTCCTCCGTAAATTCTCTCGAAGCAGAAAAGTCGAACATCGTTAAGGCCCACGAGGAGCTTCTAGAGAGCCATGACAAAACGAAGTCAGAAATGATAAACATACGCAATCTTTTCGAGCAGTTTGACGCTGAACGACACACCTGGGCTGAGCAACGAGTTAATCTCCAGCAGAAATTAGACGCCTTTAGAGAAATGGTTGAAGCAAAGGACCGTGAATTGCAAGATCACAAGGTAATATATGTTGCCCATCGTTTTCATATCACCCATGTTATTGATCCAATGGAACTTTCAGGACGAACTCGCTCAGCTGAATGTGTTTATAGAAGAAAAGAATTCAGAAATGAGCACTTTGAAATCAAAGATTGCCGAGCTAGAGTCTCAAAACCCTGCCGAGACCGAAACATCCAGAAACCCTGCCATGGATGCCGACTACGCCGCGGAAATCTCACAATTAAGGAAAAGGCTTGAGGAGCTTGAAGAAGAACATTCGGCTACGCTGGAAGAGAACGTCAAACTTCAAGAAGAACACGCCGAGTTAACAGAGGCGCAGGAGAAGCTGTTAGAAATGCACACACATATGGAGACGGAGTGTCTGAAGCTGATGGAAGAAGTGGAGAAGCTTCATAGTGAATCTTTAGAGAATCCAGACATAGCGAACTCTGACATTTCACCACCCGATGTAATAGAACATGACTCTCAGGAGTCAGCCGACTTCCAAACAACTCTTCACGAAAAGGACAGAGCCATTGCTGAAGTGAAGCAGCAATACCGAGCCGAGATTCGTGAGATGCAAAAGAAGATAACCGAATTAGAGTTGTCCAAGCAACACGAACTCGATAAACAAGCCAAGGACATAGCGGAGTTGGAGTCTCTGGTAGAAAGCAAGATATTCAGGGAGACGGAACTAGAAGAACAAATATCCGATCTGAAACAAAGAATCGCTCGGCTGGAAGCTAAACTAGAGAATGCACAAAGCAACGGCTCCTCAAGCCAAAGCAAAGAAGACACCAAAGCCCCGAGCTTTGATGACGAATTTGGACGCCTAGATCTCGATGTATCTTACAGCGAAGCCGCATACCCACCAACGGACGAAGAGCTGTTCTGCGAGCTGTGCGATAGCAAAGGGCATGATATCCTCTCCTGCACCGCATTCTCCCTCACCGGGCAGGACTACAGCCATCAGGAAATCGAAGACGAGATGGTAACTATCTTTTAAGCAGACCGCCCCCCTCCAACCACTAATCTAACACCACAACGTGACTAGTTTTGCGAGAACTGCGAGGAGTACGGTGCTCATTGGACCGATGACTGTCCCAACCAAGACGAGGTTTGTCCAGAATCCACTTACTCATGCAACCCCACCGTGTACTTACCAGGCAATCCACATCAGACGTTTTAATCCAGGCGCTCAAGCAGGTACGGAGGTGCAGTACACATCCGACAACGCAGCTCCCCAACGACATTTGAAAATCGCCCGAACGAGCCTAAATACCATTTTAATCCATTCCCTTAACACATACCTGTAGACATAAATTTACCAGGTGGCCTCGGTGGCACCCGCCCGAGGCTTCATACCTTTCGCACCGATTTTACCTCTTGATACACACCCACTTTGTACAATGAATAAGAGCCCACGGAGATCCCTTCACTCTTTGCAAGTCGATCATCAACCAGTATCAACTAATTCTAAGCACATTTCTAAATACAGTCTGATATATATTTCATTTGAGCTGATGCGCCTCAGTTACCAAGCCCATTGCATCATCGGGGCTGCTGCGGAGCTCGGCCGGGATTCTCCAATTTGGAGGGCCTACGGTGGCGATGGGTGTCGTGGTGTTCGACGTATGACCCGTGCCCAGAAATTTCATTGCAAGATGTGCAGATTTAGTGCACGTATCTGGCTATTTATAGCGGTTTTGTTAACAATATCTATTGGGACTTGAAACATCCATCAGCAATTCCTAGACAGCCCAATGGCAACCCCAACCAGCTGAGTATTTGCTCCGGGCGTGTCGTGCGTTGTGGTTGATATCTGCTCATATGATCACGAGCTGAAACCATAGGAGGGAACACGGCTAATGGCCGCTATGCTGGTCACTATTTGTAATGGCTATTGCATCGGGCAACGCAAGTGATCCACTGTCAAACAGACCGTTTCGGATGATATTCATAGCTCCAGCACATCTTCATCTTCATTGCACACTAGTGCATCCAAGTTTATCGTGCATGGTTGGAGGGTGTTCATTTGATTGACTCCGCGCGGCTCGATAAATTAAAAATCCTGTCCAAGGAGATCCTAGTAAATCAGCACAGCCGGATCTAGCCTGGAAATCCCATGCCAATTTGGTGAAGTGAGGGAGTCATAAATGACAATCATTTGGCTCAACAATGGAAATTGCAGGCTTCGTAAGACTTATTAGATGCAGGATCCTGTTTTACTGAGATGGGCTTTGTATCCCCCAAATAGGCAGAAGTTCACTATGTTTCTTCCAAGAGATACGCATTCGTAGAACATTGATAAAAACAAAGTATCAGCCATGCACTATCCAGCATTTCTAGACGGGGAGGCATTGGCAACGCTCGGAATCCACACAATTCCGCTTTCCAGGGATTTTCCTGTTGGCCAGCGGGTTGCTGGCCGTATCGAGGGAATCGTAAATTCCGGCAGAATCAGGGGCTTGTCGTAGCCTTTGCCAGTAACCTGTTGCATTAGCTTTGGTTTATGGCACATGCACCGGAGTCCTCTTGTCCACTAATTCACATACGGTATAGTTGTAATTCTTGGAATGCATTGACTAATATCTTGATCCGCATGGAACCGATGATCATCCCAAGCTTATTTGTTGGAGACCTTCCTCACACATGTCGCCTGGGTTGAGTCTGATTGTCAATTGCCAGAGGCCCCAATGGCCTTATGCCGCTCAACACGTCCGCCACTGGGAACAGATCCACACCAGCCTTGGCCTGCTGCTGTGTTTATTTGTAGAAGCTAAGGTGCGTTCGGCCAGACCGCCTAGGCAGGTGATCCGCATTGTCCAGACGACCAAATGGAGGAGGCAGATGAAAATCGCCAAATGGAAGGATTTTCATTGTGTTGGCTACTGATTGTTCGGAAATTGAGCCGGGAGATAACTGTACGCGTATTAATCTGCAGAGCACCAAGCATGGGGTCAAATATGTTTCGAGATGGGTACGCTTGGAGGGCTATGTCTTGGGAGTTTGGCTCTACTGTTGCTGAACTCAAAATGTGAAAGATGGGCAATAACTCCAATTTTGAATCCTAATATGATTCAATTTCATGCCGCAAATGCCAAATAAGAAAAGATTGGTGCTTGAGCGTAGGCTTGCTAAATTAATCAGCAGAGCAACTCCCACCCAAGAAGGCAAAATTCAAGTAGTTCCTTCATTTTCATATTGATTTTCTACATCAAGTCCACGCTCAAATTAAAATAGATTGTGGTGATCCTAGAAACGAAGGCAAGTATGAAACTGGTGAGAATAATTTACTAAAGTGTGCAAAAAAAGAAAGATGAATCACACAACGAGACAATGGGAGATGGAGGCCCATGAGGAGGGGATTCATCTGGGGTTATTTATAAGCAGACGGCCTTGTTTTCCCACTCAAGCAAATCGAGTCTGTCGACAAAAGTAAGCATGGAATCGAGCGTCACATCTTGCACTGCTCTTCTGCCAAATGCCTTCGCCACAATCAACACATCCCAACGAATGCTTGCATTATCAGACCATCACGATGACAGCTACTCACGCTTGTATCATTCGTTTCCTGAGCAGTTTGTTCACCACCCTGGAAGGTGCCACAGCGAGAACCGTTACAGCTCACCCATAAGCGAGCCATCGCAAGATTTGAAACTCCCTCCGATAGACCCTCACAGCCCATATTCCAGAAAGCACTGGTCCGCTTTCTCAGCATCAGCCGCATCCGGCTCATATGAATTGGAGAGCCAGAGGAGGCTACCGGGGATCCGAAACCTACTCACCGTAACACAACACACGCTACATCACGAGTCTCTTACGGAGAGGCCTCTTGGATCCTTGCTCAACAGCCACATGCACACTCCCCGTCCACAAACAGACACTTCGGAGGAGGGCTGCTTCGAGGAACGGGTCCATTTTTTCAAGCTGCCTTCTCAGGTGCATTCACGAAATGTTGGGGTGAGAAACAAAAGGCATATATGTGGTGTATGTCAGAAGCGATTCACCAGGCCCAGCTCACTGAAAATCCACATCCTCTCGCATACGGGAGAAAAGCCCTACGCCTGTGATATGCTAGGTTGCAACAAGAAGTTCTCGGTATTGTCCAACTTGCGCCGCCACTACAAGGTCCACTTCTCAACCTAGGCACGCGCAAGCACGGGGTTGTCTGCATCGGCTTTGGGTCCATGGAAACAGTGAATTGAATACCGCATCGTATGTACAGTCATAACTTCTCAGGATGATTTCATGCTTGAAATTCTCGAGAAGGCAGTTTTGAAACTTCAATAATAAAAGATTCACCTTCCTAGAATACCCTGATTCTCATGAGTCTCGCAAACCACAAATGAACAGTATCGCACAGCCCTTCAGGGCTGTTGTCGATGTGTCACAGCCAGACGAATCCTTATCGATCGCCTCAAAGCACTCGAACAGCCGCTATACGCCACTTGATGTTGCAAAGCTTGTTTGTATCTCAGCATCAGAGGGATTGAATCATATGCTCACATTGGGGTTTCCTTGTGCTTGGGTAAAGAAATCCCCAAGCCTTCAGGATGCATGAATGATGACATTGGCAAGATATCCCAAATTAAGCTTTGAAAGCTAGAGCTACTCCTCAAAAGGTTGAACATGTGAAACAAATGCCTTGGATCCTTCCACCTAATGCGAAGTGGTCATTAATAACATGCGGAGATTGAGTGGGGTCTTCATTTGCATTGAAATCACATCTAATCAGAACTCTACCAATAATCAGACTTTAGGTCTGGAGTTAACACACAATCTAGGACATTTCGTGCCTACTCCAATGTCCACCTAAAACTAGGTTGACCAAGTATTGCTGTGTCTAGTTTCAAGAGCAGAGCGAATACTAGAAGCATAATTCAGGTGGCATGATGGTGAGCTCCACAACGTGATTCTAAGCTGGATTTTGCCAAATATAACATTGCAGCGACCAGCTAGCCAGAGTCTAGACCTACCCTCGGCAAAATCACTGATGTCATGGCTGATTTTGATGGCTGTGACATTAATTTGCCCCTCGCACATACTCCCCATTGTTGTATCAAATTAAGCTACGAACTGATCAAAATCAGCGATTTAGTGAACAAGTTGGTTTCTTGCTGGCACTGAGATTTACGCTTGATGTATCACGTTATCCAGAAATGCAATGATACATTGCTTGTAGTGTATATAATGTACACGCTGTACATGAAAAGGGGAGGGTACCATGGAGAATGGCCAAGAATCGTATACTTTGCGCGTAACTTAAGGATGATTCAGCGTCCATTCAGAAGGTCATTCTGGCTCCAAACTGCTCACCCTGCAACATCGTGATCAGTTTTCGCTTTACAGTCCATTACTGTATTGGCGATATTTTACATCTGAGATGCATTAATGAACTGGTTTATTATTGGGTGCTTTTGGACCCCACATTACCTCATCACCAGTGGTCAATGGAACCTCATCAGTTGATACCCCCAATACCTGGTCCTCTGATGGAAAGTATTTGCTAAAAGAGTGTTTCCCTTCCTGCCATACAGGGTATTGCTAAAGGGTGCTTTTGAAGCTCATATGTAGCTCTCTTGTCTGCTGAATGGAGACTTGGATGCAAACGGACAGCTCAGGAATTGCCAAGGTATTCATGCATCGTTAATTCTCAAATCCCAATGATATTCGCGACTCGATTTGTCCCCATTCTTAGGGCTGGGACGTATAGAGCAGAGCATACCAAGAAATCTCCCCCACGAAGGGGCCAAGAACAGATCATCTCAGGAATATGGCTTTCTAATGGAATGTCCCTGGGTGTGCCTTGAGCAGTGGCTGGATCCAGAGATGAATAACAGATACTGAAATCAGTATAAAAACATCACGAAGGAATGATTGGCTGACTCCCAAATCCTTATCCCGGAATGGGATAGGGATTGGAGTATTCAGTTTAAACCAACACCAAACGGGTATAATTTGGGACTCTTTCGGGTTAGGGATTTTCACTAAGCAGCCATTCGCCAGGGCCAGGGCTAGGGCTGGCTCATTGCTTGGCTTTATTGGAGGGAAGCGGCTTCCATCATTCAATGGTAAATCAAACCTCGCTAATGAACTCCGGAAATTCCATTACCAGCGATCTGTGTCCATTCTCAATGTTGGCTTCGTTCCATCATCAACTCTTCTTGAAGCTCCGGCGTCCGCTCATTTCCCGGGCCATCTATTGAGCGTCCGCGCTAAAGGAGGTGACAGGCCAGCAATCATAACCACGTGCTGCCTCAGTGTAACAAGCCTCGTTTAGATGGGCTCGAGCTAACTAGCAAAATGAAGTGCGCTTATGAAAGCCAGGTTGATGGAGTTTGAAAACTCTGCATCGTAGACCTGCTCAGGTTTAATCTAGAGTTGCACCGTCCCACAATCATCTTGAAACCATGTTCCGTCATACAGAGATCTTGAGCAGCATAAGGTAACCAGTGAGCCTGACGATTTGCCTATGAAACCACCGTGAATAGCGCTGTCTGGCATCCCTTAATCCAATTGTATATGCGCTTTCTCCTTCATTGTTGTTTTCGCATGATGATTATCACTAGATCTCCAAATAGCAGCAGTGAAACGAAATGCCTTCGTCGTATGACATTGGTGAACAACTCCCTCCGTGGACATGACAGGCTTTCCACCACACACGAGCAGGTTCAGGAGAAACTTTCAGTCTTACGTGCTGAATTGTGTTGCTACTCAACCTTGCTGTTTCACCTGGCTTTTCACTTGGGACTTACATTCCAGACACCTCTAGAGTAGTCGTGGGGGGAAGCCCTTCACTCGAGTAGGGTTTTTGACTCATTCCATGAGCCGACTACGAAGCTCGGATCCCAGAGATCCTGGGAGCACCGAGGGCGGACTCGAACCAACGACATCATCAGAGCAACCCGATCTCTCCAGGTGTGTTACCAATTATCAAGCACCAATTCGAATCACCCCACTCAACCTAGATTGACGGCTCGATTGTTTGGGCACACATCCGGTTTCGCGATGGATTTGGCGAATCTAATAATTGCGCATGGGCATTCCATTCACGCAAGCATGTTACAAGCGAACCGATATCGATCAATTCCAGCGGGCATGCAGTTCATCCATCATGCTCCATCCAGTCGAAACGGGCGCAACGAATGAAGCCTTGCCGTCTGCACAGGAAGTGAAGAATCCGCCAGGTATGAAGCAGCCGTAGCAGAAAGCGCGAGCCATAGGCGCAGTCTCACTGAAAAAGAAGCAGGTTTTGGGGCGGCTTCCCTATTCCGGCATCGGGATGTCCCAAACGACCATTTCCCGCACTAGCTATCGTGGTTCAGTCCCGCGCAATGATTCTATCAGGCAATCCATATCTGTGTTTGTTGATGAGACAACAATTAACGGAATGTGGGTGATTTAAGGATTCTTTATCTGTTTCTATTTTCAGTAACTCCAAATCTCCTGCAGTCGAATCATTTGTTTGATATTTTTACTTTGGGATGGTGAAATATTTCGCTCAATGTACAATTGTCTGTCATCTTGCGATTCGTCCGTACAGATCACATGAAGCACACAAGATGTCAGACTGATGCATAGTCTGTCCCCATCGTCGTCTACTCTTTATGACTGCAACTGAAGGCCTATGCTGATGGTATCTAGCCATGCTGCAGCGCACCGGCCCACGTCCAGCGAAAAGAGGCCGGCTCGGGGCTTATGGTATGCTCACCCATGACGCGGCATCGTGTGGCACTCCGATAGACGTAGGCTGGTCTATGTGCAGTGAGGGGAAATGAGCCAAGCAGCAGCTACAAGCCTCCAACCAGTCTGGCCAACTTCAATGCTTCTTTACAAACACCAACATAATAGACTCATTAGGCCATGATGAGCATCCAGCCCGATGCGTCCAGAGACTGGTTTCTATTCTGTTTAATATAGTACCTAGTTTTACCTCTGTATCATGACCGCAAATTATCGGGCCAGATCAATGGTGACCTAGAACAGCAGGTAAACATGAGGACGCTGGATATCTTCAGGAACCTGCGGCTCTGATGGTCGGTCATCATCGAATTTGCATTCTAGATCTCTAATCAAAGCTACGGAAGCCGTAGTTTGACGTTATGTATCCGATTGGAAATCCTTGAGCTGTTCGGCGTCTCAGGTTTTCAGGAAGTGCTCGTATACCGGTTTTATGGCCACAATTGAAAAAGGGAAATCAATAGTAGGTACATGTGTGACAGAGAACAATAATCCTATCAATAGCGCTGCGTATTCCAGACCAGTTCAGGCTTGGAATGAGTCGACGAGGAGAATGCATCAAATGAAAATCGACTTGGGGCGTTTTGGTACCAAATCATGTTTGAGAATGGCAAGTAAGACTCTACTGGCTAAATTTACCTATGCGCCCCCTGCACCAGCCGAACACCTGGACATCTTGTTTGGTTAACCCTACGTTTGTTACGATTGCACCCATTCGGCCACCCTCATCACGGCTAAGGGAAAGCAACACTCATCATAGCTATTATTATCGAGATGTTGCTGTTGCCTTGCGATGAATCCTCAATGCATATGGATGAAAGTTCGAACAAGTTGCCCAACAGTCTCGTGCATTCGTTGCATCTTTTCAGATCTAACTCATGCCATGAAAGGTTGACATCATAAGGTAATTTTTGTCTGAGTTCCATAACATCAGTAAAAGCCTTACTTGACTTAGCCTCCCCTCCCTTGGGCGGTTGATCGCAGATATCGTAATCCATGTATTTTGATTGAGCGAGTAGCCAGGCCAGCATAGATGTGCACCACTCCTTTACAACAGTGTTTCCTACGACATAGCGGAATATCAGGGAATCTGATGCTCAACCATCATGCTTGATCCCTTGCCCTCCATGAATGCCCATGTAATTGATCGATTCTAGCATTGTCGGGCTATCGTACTTCTGAAACTCGAGCTCGTCAGGCATGTCATCCTGGATGTTAGTGGAGCAGAGATGCCTTCTCAGTGAGCACCTGTTTGTGCCCATCCTCTGCACCAATTGTATCGCCCTCATACGGCAAGTTTCTTTCATTCCTGTAAAGTGATATATCAAAGTCTATAGAATTAAAAGATTGTACAGAAAAAATCAACAAATGGAGCCTACTTCTAATTAGATTTCCAGTATTGATGATGACTTCAATAAGGCTTCGTGTAGCTCAGCTTAATTTGGGAAATTTCCCTTTTGTATGATGATCCAATCATTGATCATGCGGTATCTCGTCACCTTGTGTTAGGCCCTAGTGGCAAAGGTATAAATGGACATTCGAGGACCTCGCAGCCTTGGCTTACCATTCACTCTTCCCATCCCATTCCATCACATCACATCCCTTGTATCCCATGTCGGATCACCAGTCGTTAATGGACTCATATCTCAATTATCTTCAGACCGATAGTGTGGAAGTGAGCAATGAAACGGAAGATGTTTCCTTAGCTAGCTTCGTGGCCGAGGTGGTTCTCCATTTTTGCCACGAAGCTCCATTCGAGTTCGATGTGGCAGGGAACCACTTTGCCACCTTTTGTAGCGATATACTTTCCTTTATGAATATCTCCCCATCGGCAATTCTGGTTGCATTGGAGTACATCCAGCGGATAAAAATCTACTACCCCACCATGGTCACCGGCCCAGCGGCTGAGTATGTGGTGATTGTGGTGGCACTGATGTTGGCGCACAAATTTCAAGACGACAACACGTACTCGAATCAATCCTGGGCCTTTGTGTCCAAACTTCCACTCGCACAAATCAACTCTGTGGAAGTGCAGTTCCTGTCTGCTTTAAATTACAATCTCTATGTTTCGGAATCCGAGTATATTCAATGGTTGAACTATCTAGAGCAGTACCTCAACCAATACGAGACTTCAGCACTCGATGTCAAGCTTTCCTGTCCAGTCATGGACGCCGACAGTGAGTACCTCTGTGATATCCCAGAGCTATACCCGGGTGATCTGGATCTTTTTCAGTACACCATGCCAGCCTCCCCGGACGTGGACCTAATAAACGGCGTCCTTTGTCCTCAGCCTATGGGTGTTTGTCGTTGAGCTGGGACATTTGCCTCGACCACCCTATTCCCCTTCGTTAGAACCACGTTTTGCTCTGACCAGGGGCGAAGCCTGACAAAAGGTATAGGCTCATCCTCAGGCTATATACACTTCAAGGTCACTTCTGGCACGCCTGAACCAAAGCAGCCGCTACCGTTCAAACAGGCATCTATCCGTACCAATCAACATATATTGTAGCTCATTACTGTGATTGCATCTAAAGACTATGGGAAGGTTCACCAGCGCAACATACAAAAATATGTGTATATATCGCACTAATAGGAATTGATTTCTTTACTAATAAATGGATTGCACCAACCTTCCAAACTCACCAAATACCCACGAATCTGGAGATAGATGATCCATTCCGTCACAATAAAACAGGAAACCTTGGCCTCGCTTCCATAGGCCATGTGTCAAACACTTCTCTAATTATGAGTCAAGGGCGAATGTATATTTTCACTATTAATAAGCTGCCTCTGCTAATCACGTATCTGAATCAGACACCATCAACATCCGCACCAACAGCAAGTGTGAGTGGTAATAGAACCAGCTACGTCTCACCAGCACTGGATAAACAAATAGGAATGGCATGTTTCAGTCATTTCATGGGTCTGCCTTGGAATCATACATGGTGGTGTTGTGAATGCTAAATGCTTGGTTGGCCTGTATCCGGCAACTCTACAACCCGATGGGAGGAAAATGTTTTCAGGGACGTGGTTAGAAAGCAGGCATCCGACTGGCAACCATCAAGCGAGCACTTGCCTCAGCCCCTTCTGCTCTACACAGACTCTTCCAAGCGCTCAGCCCAGGCTTGGCTCATGACGACCCCGCAAACACGTTGGTGACTTACACGCTGGTGACTAGTGTAGCATGTCTGGAGCAAGCCTCTCAACAACCATGCTCATGTGTGACAACGACACTCTACGATCGTATTCCAGGGACTCCTCATCCTCCCGCACAGGACCCATGCATAAAGACATTGCTATCCTGAGGTCATACGTAGCATGCTCGGTATTATACACATAAATGTGGTGCATCTACTCAACACCTCGGTATGTTCTGTGCCCATAGGCGCTCTTTAGATAGGTTTCTCAAGGATATTACCGATTTCTAGGGAGATTGTTACAGGAATATGATCTCTCTGGATGTTTGAGAAGATCAAGATATGAGTTGATTCGCCGTATCTCGATGATCATTGATCCTTGATGTGTGGGAGCAGAGGCAGCGGTTCGAATTCTAGCGGATTATTAGATGTAGAAATGGAATACAAATGTGTATTTGTGTAGTCACTTGAATTTCGAGATTCGCTCACCAGCCAATGACGCCGGTGGTACTTGCGGATTGGCTCGATCATGGAGCTGTCTAACTGAATAGGGAATTGATAGATTAAGGTGTGGTGGCGACTCTATTTGAGATTGGTTGGTGAGTAGATGCATATTTGTCATTGCCTTCACTCAATACGAAAACACAAGATGAAACACTGGGAGGTCATGCTCCTTGGGCATGATTGTGAGCTAAGCAAAGAATATGTCGCCTTTCAGAGGATTGCAAAGAGGCTGTATGTGAGTAGGGAGTGTGGCTTCCAATCATATATTAACCTGGAAGAAAAATACATGATTCCCTTTACTGGGCGCTTATCATCGCATTTAGCAACTTCGGCCTTAATACTCACCGTGATGGGCCCGTACGGAAGTAGGCATATCCTTTACTATACGCATTTCTTTGAGGCCGAGTACTTACGTAAATGTGGTACATTTTTAATATGCTGTCTAGAGGAATGCATAAGCACCAAGTATCACGGACTCCCTATTTTTGGAGAATATGCCGTGGAGGGCCACTGTAAATGTATATGGTTGCACCATAGGTGATACGAGGGTGATGATCATGCATTGTATATACATGCTACGGAATTGGTTAATTTTTGGAGACCAATGTTTACAAGGGTCTACAGCGCTCGTGTAACCGTCTTATCTAATAGCACTCACCTGGCTCCGTCGAAGCCCTCTGACGAGATAATTGCGGGGCGTTTATCACTTATCACAATGTGGCTACTTGAATAGCCTTCGGATCTTATCCCATCAATTCCACACAATATGTGACTTCGATGTATAATGGCTTTAGTATCACTTGCAGTCCTGATGTTGCTTTTCTATCCTTGAACAGCTACACCGTGAATTCCCTCAAGAAGATGAGAAATCCTTGCTCAATGTTCCCTTTCTTCATTTGAAACACCTGGCGATGATCAAATGTCACTTAGGGTCCTATGGGAACAGCCTGGTGTGTATGGATGTGTGCAGTCGGTCGAGTTACTCAACACCTGAATTGTCCAAAATCATAGACCAAGGAATTTTCTTCGGTTTGGGTAGCCTATTCACTGCGAACCTCAATCGAGAATAATTACGTTTTATGACTATGAGTCGAGCAAAGTGATGGCCAGTCAATTGATGCTAATTTAAGCTTATTATACACATACATATATATGTGTGTGATGGAGTAACCAGAACCTTGTGCAACTCGAATTCGCATGGCATCAGTTCAGCGGAAATTTGGAGTACTTATTGTTCAGCTGCATTGTGCCTCGTTTCTGAAGCGCACGGTTCTGGAAATGGATGTTACTCCAACGGATGTCTCTCCATTCTTTTACATCCACCTATTTTGTTTCGTTCATCAAAAACTCTCAAGCGTATCGTATCTAAATTCTATACAATCGTATTGTCTTGAGATTGATAGCACCCAACACATTGTCATTCTTGGGTGCCGGTCCCGAACAATAAATGTCTGCTACTAATCGCTGTAATATGGATTGTTGAATTGGCCCGAGGCAATCTATCAGCAAATTCTTTTGGTCCCACCGGCGCGACATCAGAGTTGTTCTGTATATAAGGCTGCAGCTTCAGCTGACGGCCGATTTGCCAACAATACTGGAGTGCCATCTATGTACCTTAATATAATATAACGAAGGCTCATTGTAAAATCTCGGACTTAATCAACCTAAATCAAGCTACACCTCTGCCCTAGAATGAAGTCAACATCCATAATTCCTAAACATAACCTTTTAATTGCACTTTTATTCCTATCTGCAGTAACAAGAAGCCACTGTTTCAACAACAGTCAGATACCTAATGAAGTCACCACCCCAATTGAGACGGAAGATCCTGAGACCAAAACTCCCGAAGCAGCAAGCAACCCCCAGTCTGGTTCAGACGCCAAAGAGCGGAATAACACCGAGAATATATTCCCACCTCCCTTACGTAAATACCTCGTGAATGGCTCGTTGGAATACGCCACATATACCCGGAATTTGGAGCTTGCGCTTTGGTTTTATGATGCACAAAGGTCAGGGAAATTACCGCCGGCTAATAGGGTGCCCTGGAGAAAAAGCTCCCACATGGACGATGGCAAGCCCTTTGGATTGGACTTGTCGGGCGGATACTATGATGCAGGGGATTTTGTGAAATTCGCCCTACCAGCAGGATACACATTGACCACCCTAAGTTGGGGCGCCATAGAGTATCGGGAGGGATTCGTCAAAGCGGGGCAGTGGGGATATTTACTGGATGCTATCAAGTGGGGAACTGACTATATCATCAAAAGTCATGTAGAAGAAACCAGGTTCGTCGTCCAAGTTGGGGATCCGTTTCCGGATCACAACTATTGGGGTACAGCTGAGAATATGCCAAAGCAGATTCCGCGCCCAGTGTATTTCGTCACACCAAAGCTTCCAGGAACAGAGCCGGTTTTAGAATCATGTGCTGCATTAGCCGCTGCATCCATGGTATTCACTTCTTCGGATGATGATGCATTGAAAGGGTATGGCAATACACTACTACAACATGCTATCAGCCTTCATAAGCTAGGCACGAACAACCGAGGGAAATATCAGAATTCGGTCGCCAAACAGACTAAAAACGGTATGTTGGGCGTCAGAGAAGGCTATTTGTCCTCCGGTTTTGAGGATGAGCTCGCATGGGGAACGTTATGGCTATACCGTGCTACAAATAACAATACCTACTTGGCACAGGCTGAATCGTTTTATCGAACATTTGCCTTAAGTAAGCGTCTGGTGGGAACATTCCAAAGCTGGGATGATAAGTCGGTGGGTGTAACCATCCTTTTGGCCGCCATTACCAAGAAGCAGCTATACTTTGATGTGCTGTATAAATATTTCGACTGGATATCTCGTCAGAAAACCCCGGGTGGATTGATCTGGATTCCTGAAAGTAGTTCTGGTTCAAACAACGTTGCCATTAGCACTGCGCTCATGTCTATGCTGTTTGCCGATTTATGTAAGGCCTCGACCCCACAGAAATATACTGACCTAGGGAAATCGCAGGTGGACTATATTCTTGGAAAAAATCCATTAAAGCGAAATTACATTGTTGGCTCCGACACCAACTCCCCTATCCGCATACATCACGCCGGGTCCCAAGGCATCAATGGATGGGGCGATTATACAAGTCAAAAGCCCAATCAATTTGTCTTGTATGGCGCACTGGTAGGTGGCCCTAAAAAGGATGACAGTCACTCTGATGTTCGAACGCTACATGTTGAGAACGAGCCCGCTCTAGATTTCAACGCGCCTTTGGTTACTGTGTTGGCACGGATGGCCATGTTCAGTACGTGAACCAGGAGTTGAACGCTTCAAGTGGGTTTAGAATTAGATATGTATATAATAATGAGGCGGGCTGCTGTGGAAGCATTGTGTCTAATCTTCGATATTGATGTATGTATGTATATATAAGTAAAAAACTAACTAGGCAAATCAATATGTTTATTTTAACTTCCAGCTTCTTGGAATAGATTCATGTTGATGCATAAATTCAAATTTACATCGCTTCAGCTCGTTCCTCTATAACACAAGTCCTAATATACACACCGTGACTAGCAATTAATAGGAGGCACTACCGCTGAGGCTATTCAATGCCTTTTTCTTTCAATCTCTCCTTGAAATATCTCTCCAAGCGGTTTGCACACTTGAAATATGTGGTCTTCTCACTGTTGTAAACTCGACAATTATCGAAAATCTTCTGCACATCTGTGACAAATTGATCCATTGCTTGATAATAATCTGAATCAACATTGGATTCCAGCGTGGCCAAGTCTGTTGAAGAATACCAGAATGATTAAACCTATGCCCGCTAGCCTCTACAACGATAAAAATGATTACCCATTGGATCGGATATAACATCATAATAGTCAGGAACTTCATTCCGATTGACTGGGTGGTGGAAAGGCCAGGCAGATGCGTGTACTTGTAGGTCTGCTACCAGTTGTTGCATTAAGCTACGGATAGTGTTCTTTACAGGTGTCTTTAAGCTACAGCGGTTTGCAGATAAGTAACAAAGAGCATAGTATACGTATTACAACGCAAGAAACAAACCTCTCTTCCATCTCGGGAGTCCATCCTGATTCTTCTACATAAAAAATGAGTTGCCGTAATGAAACAACATGAGAGTCGAACATGGCTTACTGATTCCTTGCACAAGACTAGGATCGATAGATTTGGCGCCATCCTTGAAACATTGGAGTCCAGGATATATGATATGGGAGTTGGACATGCTCTTGATTTTTTCGTACACAGCCTGTGATTGCACCGCGTAAGTTTTCTCTCCGCCTTATATACGACAGTGGAATCGCTCAAACCTTTTTCTGAGCTTGAAGAGTTTCGTACACTTTGAGATACCTCACTTTGGGGACCATCGTACACTGGGACCAGAATGAGAAACAGCGCCCATCACAAAGCTAGCGCTTGGACTTACCTGCATGATGGTACCGCCTTCGTAGTCTTTGATGTAGCCCATCCAAATAGACTTATCCAACGTGATCTCCTTGGTGAAACCCTGCGCAGCATACGTTTAATACCCATTTGATGCTTAAAGGAATAACCTGGTCTTGGGTCCTAGGTTACCTGCTTTTTGAAGTATCCGATAGCGTAGTTATCGGCGTAGGTAAGATAATGCAAAGCCTCAGTATTGGAGGATATATGATCTTTCAGGTGGTTCATCAGATGTGAGCCATAACCCTGGAAAGCCCTATTTTAGCAACGACTCCACTCCTAATGTGTTCCATTTCGCATTACCTTGACTTGTTCCGTCGAAGTGATAGCACAGAACACAATTTCTACAAACTTTCTGTCGTTAAATAGGCGATATGTGATGCCACCAACTACTTTAAGAGGCTTTCTGACAATAGCCATACTCGCGTGGTTCCTAGGAATCTAGAGTTATTATCTTCTTTCAAACAATGATATCTCTCTCAAAAAGTACCTATCGTACACCAATCGGCCAATGTACTCTTTCGGCATTTTCGGAAGTTGTTTTTGGAATATATTCTTTAACCCCGTCAGAAGGATCATAGATTCTCTGCTGTCGTCGTTGGTAACCACTTTAAATTCGATAATCCCATCTCTTTCTTCTTGCACCACTGGTTTTTCTTTTCTAGTAGAAGAGGCCTGTAAATTGATGGCGATTAGTATGCCGCGACACTAACAAGCTAAAACGTAACTAACCTCAGGTGGAATGTTTTTGGCTTCTCCGCTGTCTGAATCGTCTTTTTTCAAGCATTATGATGTTAGTGCTGCTGTGGAAGCGAACGACGATGGGCAACCGCCTGCTAAAAAATGAAGAACCATACCTGAGTTCGAGTTGCCGTCGCCATCCTCCGATCTGATCTTCTTTGTGGTACTCTCTTCTTCAATGGTTGGAGCTTGATCCGTAAATTTACGTTTGTGATCTAATAAAAAAACTAAGAAAACCACCGACGGAGGATGTCCTCTTATAACACGTACCGCCGTCGACGGAGTTGAAAGAGATTGGTTCCTGCTTTATGTGGATTGTTTCCTCTGTCATGAAGCTTTCCTATTATTATGTAATTTCGGCACCTACTTTCAACTAGCCACACACACTATCTTGTATATCATGCGATAAATCAAGGAAAGGTTTTGTCCACACAACAATTGGGCTCGGAAGGAAGCTCCCCGTAAAAACAAGGCCAATCAGAGCTCGAAGTCTTTTTATGGTAGGAATCAAAGAATCATCACGCGAATAATGGATTCATTCAACGTATATTTTGCTGATTGATGATAGGTTATTTGCTTGCAAGTGGCCTTACCACCAGACAAAACTGACGGAACATGCCCGCTTTCACCGGTTGACTGTATATTGCTGCTGTATATTCACCACCTAATGCCCGAAACTCAAAAATTTTCCTCTGCTGTTTGGAAGGAGGGCGAGCGCCAGGAATTTCAACCTCCATATAGTTGTATTTGAATAGAGTGATTCACTACCACATAACCGCAGCTCTTGACTCGACCACTTGTCTTTATTCTGTTGTATTGGTGTTTAGTAAGAGTCTCTTGCTGCCATCCACTAGGAATACTCTTTCTGAAATATGGCAAAATCCAAGGTAGTAATGTGAAGCCTCCCACAAATCTCAACCCCTAGTTAGACAAATCAAAATAGGTCAAGTTCACTAGTAGTATATTCCAGTGAAAATCGAATCGACAGTTGCCATTGAAACTTCTGCTCAGATCTGAATCTAGTGGAGTGTTGGTAGCAGCGAGGTAACAATTGCGTTCAAAAAGCGTTATGTGCAAAAAGGCCGTTCCTCCATGCATAGATTTTCTTGTGGGCAGTCACGAAATCTTCAGACCAATAGGTTGTGCCATGTATCAACCATGAGGTTGATGGGATTGAGCTGGATACTGGGTATTCCGTACTAGGAGGACCGATGCCAAAAGCAAGAATTATAGCTGTGATTCAACAGAAACAGAGTACTCCACGCCATGCAACACTGAGATATGTGTATCAACATCCACCTGCTTTTGGTGCCAAATCAAAGTTGATCAGAGGCTTGTCAATAAATA
Source organism: Basidiobolus meristosporus CBS 931.73 (assembly GCA_002104905.1). Classification (NCBI taxonomy): domain Eukaryota; kingdom Fungi; phylum Basidiobolomycota; class Basidiobolomycetes; order Basidiobolales; family Basidiobolaceae; genus Basidiobolus; species Basidiobolus meristosporus. Next base: position 15,473 of record MCFE01000564.1, on the reverse strand, counting down.
TACACGAAATCAAGTGTAGCGTGGTTGCTGTAGTCCTATGATTGAATGTAGTTGCCTTAACCCAAGTTCGTTTTCATCCCCTAGTTGTCTGGGAGAGAACTAGAATACAAGGTGATGAAATGATCTACACCTATCTAAAAGATCAGCCAAAAGACCGACATTCTGTCTGGCTCGCGGTACATTTGTACAAAGGCAACTACCTAAACTGAATATGACGTAACATGTCAACACCTTCATCATTGTGCTACATTTAAGGGGACATTCCCGGAATGCTTTTAGCACTGATACCAGTACTATGCAGATGCTTGCCATTTTATCCAATATCTCACATCAGATCTACTTCAATCAAACAAAAGGGTTGAGTAGAAACATCCCCTTTTCTGATAGGGGTCAATCTAAGCCACAAATGGGCCTGTTAAAGCTTTGCCTACGATTATCCGGACGTCTTTGCTGTGGCCTCTTGGATATCCGACTTCGATAGTAGCCTTTAAGCACCAACTTTGCGCTCTCTATAGAATGGATATTCTAAACAAGCTTCTGGGGGAATTAGACTACACCGTACCTGCTACATCGCATTTTGTCAAGGCCAAATTTCTTCGTAGCTATCGAATTCTTTTTACAGCATTACTATGGATTGAACTGGTGGTCGGTGGTTGGTTAACCGTGGAGGGATATCTGCAACTCTCGTTATTCACTCACCAGTTCTTTTTGAAGCTCATGTACTATACAGTAAGTGGACAGCATCTCTGATCATCAGAGCCTGGTTACTGACTTATTCTCCACCAGATCGCCACTTATCATTCGGTCCGATATTTTCGTACCTCACCACCTCGAGATTCTCAGTCTTTACAATTTCCCATGGTTCTATTTGTACTCAACTGGATACTCTATATCACCATGGTCCTTTATGTGGTGATCTTCCCCGTTTTCGTAATGGTGTTGGTATATACTCCCCTGCCATCAGGCTACCTTGATTCCCATCTAGTGTTCAGGTTTTGGGGATTCCATCAGATGGATTTACTGGCACTGTGCTTTGTGCCCATAGAGATGCTGTTATGTAGATGGCGATGGAATCAACTGTTGTCTGGGGGAGTGCTGTTTATCAGCTGGTTTATTGTACTGATGATCGCACCGGTTACGTAAGTTGGTTCAGGCTTTATTTTCCGAAGACACCCAGCTAAGTTTACGTTTGCATCTAGCTGGTCTTCACTGGATCCTAAGGAAGGAAAGGAGATTTTCTGGGTGCTTGGAATCCAAACACCGTTTGTCTTCTTGATTAACAGCCTCCTAGCATATGGCTTCCACAAACTGCGCGAACGCTGGGGTAGAGATCCAGAATTGGAGCTTGGGCCGGAAGATATTGAAGCTGACTCAGAGCAACGTCCACTCATCAACAACGAAGCATGATTCGGGATTTCTCATATTAGCTCTAGACCGGATGGTTCTACACTACATTATGTCAATCCAGTACACCATCATGAAACGGCCGTCCTTGAGTGCACTTGTGTTTGATTGCTTTTATTAATCAATAAACAGTACTAGTTTACATTCCAATACAGAAGACCTTACATCAAGCATCAATGCAAATGTACCCATTAAATCCCATTCGAATAGATTCTGATTCTAGAGTGGCCCATACATAAGCTTTGTAATGCAATGGTTGGTGTGGGGACACGAAGCAGGGGTCTACTTCTTCATTTCGCCGTAACGAACGAATGAGTAATATCCAGAGCCGAATAGCGACATGAAAATGCCAATGCCATTCATGAATGGAATGGGATTTTGGAAGAACATGGCAGCAAGTAAAGTTTGTACACAGGCTTTGGCGGTTCCGGAGATAGTGTTAGTTAAGGGTGTGGTGTACTTGATTTGAAGGAACATAGCAGTGTTGATCAGAAAGCCCGTGACGCCAGTAACAGTCATCAACAGCCAGAAACTAAGATCGCCAAGGTAGTAAACCTCTTGGTAGATTTCACTGAGTTCGCCCGAGAAGACCACAATGGGGCTTATGAGTACAATGGAGATAGCAGTATTGTAATGAAGAAGCTTCCATTGGTTGTTTTCAACGATACCGAGCGTTTTCTTCACATATATACCGTACAAAGCGACGAACGCACTAGAGCTGACACCGTAAAAGATACCAGCCCAAGAAAAGTTCACTTCGCCATAAGAGCCGACGACAAAGCCAACGAATACAATAGCACAACCAACCATGGCCGGCATGGAAGTCCTTTGTCCCAAGAGAGAATATGTGAAGACGATATTAAAGAAAATGCTTAAAGAGCGAGCAATCTGTAATAGGATTGCGAGTTAGAAGGCATCTTCAAGAAACAAGCAGACGTACGAAATTCACCTGGTAGAAGGTAACTTCGACGTATTTGAGGCAGAGGTTATTCAGGGCCAGCATCATCACATAGATTATCGTTAAGGGTGCAACTCGTTTAGCGATTTTCTGGTTGAACTCGAAGGGAGGAATTGCGGAAAAGAAGGTGTATCTGAAAAAGGGCTGGTCAAGGAATATCCAAGGGGAAACCGAGAAGACGCTAACAAGCCTACCTCTTGCCGAGATGACCCCAGGTAACTAAAAGCACTAGAGCCACGATAAGTTGGTACCATGTTACAAATAATGGATAGGCGAATTTGAACTCCGAGCTGCTAAGGATGTATTTGTTTAAAAACACAACCGATAGTGAGGCTACCCAGTAGAATGCGACAACAGCAAAGATCACCGAAGTTGCATGATGTCGGATTTGTGTTTTAGTAGTGACTGGTGCGGGAAGTATGTCAGATTTGTTGCCCATCTAGAAATTATAAATAAGGTCAGCCTTGTTTCCACCATATGTTGTTTGGATGTCTGTTCACTTCGTACAGTAATCAGGACTTGCAGGGAAAGGAATGAAGAGCAGACAGAGCGCAACACTGCAATCGAGAGGGTGACCACAGCTAAAATAATCAGGATTGTATCAGAGGGTAACTAAAATCAAACAGTGAAAACATCGGTTTCAAAGTAGGTAGCATGTATGATTTAGGAATATCACCCGTTTGTCGTACATGTTAGCTAGATGATGGTTTAGTATTGATTGAGGATCTAGACCATGTTGTGGATTGTCGGTTAGCAGCCTACATTCAGGCTGGGAACAGTTCCGAAGCCAAGCTCGCCATAGAGAATCGAATAATATACCATTGCGTTCAGGAGTTCCAATCCATCAACACATGCACGACGACGGCCTCATCGTCTCCGAGATTTCTTAGTTTTTGAAGAGCAGTACCTTGGATACACTGCCAGCTCTTTTTCCACGACGTGTACCAACGCACTACAATTGGTTGAGCATTCGTAGTCTAAGGATCAATTGGAAAAACTGAATTATGTTCCCGAAGGGCACTGTTGCAACAATGCAGTTGAAGCAAGTGCAGCTAAGACCAGTGAGACGGTGTGTACCAAAGACCCGTAGATGCTGATTGGCGTGCTCTGAATTGATTGTCTCGAATATTCGTTTGGCTGAGTTATACATCGTATGTGAGAGTTACCATAAGCCCCTATGCCAGTACCAGTTTGCTACTCCACACGGGTATTTTGGCAGGCAGTATGATTATTAGGAAACACGCATTTGACACATGCTCTCCGATCTATGTCTGGAATCCAGCGAGGATTTTGACAGCTACCAATATACAGGCAATGAAGTGATGTGGTAGTCCTAATCCTGTGGTACTGTAGCTAGTCATTGAATGGGAATTGTTGCTGCATGGCCCTATACCCTAACCCGGCTACACCAATCTTGTTGCCGTGTAGCAAGTAAACCGTATCATGTGTTGTTATTCGTCTGGCGCTTTCGGGAGGTTGATGTCATCAAAGTGGAAAATCTCGTGTAACAAGTGTATGTGAAATTAGAATGCATGGGATGACAACTACGCAATACGAGTCAGAGGCCTTGGTTGTAAGAGTGGTTTCTATTAGATGTTCTGCGATGAGATGGGTTTTATTGATTATCATGATGCCGTACGTATGATACGGATCCCAGAAACCCAGGATCATATTGGGAAATGTGACTTTATTACCAAGTAGCTTTTGGGAAAGAACCCCAACTACTCATCAGATCTCTTGGGAATGCGGGCTGGAAGAATAATGATGATGCATCATCTGCTTGTAAGCCCATTGGTATTCAAGCTCGATTTGATTGTCCTACATACAATGTTCTACTTGCAATCCTAATCGAATCCCCGAACTCCTACGAAGCTGATATAGCGTCGTTCTATTCTACAAAAATGACACCAGGCTAAGTAGAATCATCTCGCATTCAGGTTTGAGATTAAAGTATCGCCATATTGGGAAGTTGTTGACATGGTGGACCAGCATGAATACCTATAAAAGCTGGAGACTGTCCTTGACTCTGAGTTAATATATTCTCTAGTAATCTCATAGCTATTCTACCACAACATGGCGACCCAACAACGCACCCATCGCCCGTCTCTCTCCGATATAAGAGATACCGTTGTCAAGGACCTGCCAGCTGAAGCCGAAGCTGTTCACTTACCTTCTGTTTTTGAAAAGCCTATAACTGCATCCCAGGGACAAGAGAACATCACCAACGATCAACAGAATGAAGAGCAGTCCCCACTCAAGTTGCCTTCTAAGGAGGATTTCGAAAACGTAAGTGCTGACTGTCGTTTTATCTATCCTCACCCTTCTCTTACAATCGCTGTTTTTCCAGGTTCTCAACGATAGTGAGCGCGCAATGGCTTTATACGAAGCGGTCCTGGATACTCACAAAAAGATTGTCAATGCAGTTGAAGCTTCTGGCGGAGCGCAGAGTCAGGCCGTTGTTCCTGATCACTGGAGTGTTCAACTTGACCCCAAATCAGACGAGCTAACTAAAAAGCTGCTCGAGCATTTCTATGCTCCAGAATCCAACTTCTTCCTTCCCGAAGACGATGACAAGCTTGTCGAAGTAGTGAATCAGTGGGATCTTTTACCAAGCAAGGTTTTCTGCAGTGAGGATTCAAAGCGTAAGCTTGCTGCTTGGATGCGTACTACGTATACGGTAGAGAGAGCAGCAATTCGGAAAAAGGTGCTGGGTCTTTTCATGAGTATGCGAAAGCATAGAAAGTTTGATATCATATCCCTGACCAGGGAAATTGTTCCCGAGGAGATGCCAGTCAAGCTGCATATGGTTAGAAAGACGCTGCTCCTACGCACCGCCTCGAAGGACAGCGGCTCTTGGGATAACAAAGATCAAGAAAACAAATTCTGGGATACTTTCTTGAAGGAGTATCAAGACATGTCAGCTCTCAGCCCTGAGCAGGTTACCGCATATTGGGATAAGCTCTTGCAGATTGACATTGCTGAACATGGACCACTTGCTCTTGATCAGATCGACGTCATTCAAGCAGATGGCACAAAGTGGAAGGGCCTCGGTAATTAATTAGCTTTGTCAACAATATTCCAAGGTGACTTTATTATTAGTGGGTTAATATTCAGTTTGTAAAAATGCTCCTTCTTCCTTTCAACCTGTTAATCTAAATAAATATTCTGGAGTGCGGTACCGACCACTCTGCAACGTATTAGTTGATTAACAATTCATGTAAACCGCAGGATGATGCCCGCGCTCTATTTAAAACATGGGCAGCACGTAAAGCTCGGTATTGATTAATGTTGCTGAATTTTAAGCAAAAACCGATGGCGAAGCAATATCCCTGTAAGGCCTTGGCTCGTAATCACAAAATTCCCATAAAAACCAACTCTTAATACATCACTCATATCTCCAGGATTTCGTGGGATGCACCTCAATGGCTGTTGGAGTAGCTTGAGCTGGAGTAGGAGAATGCGAAGTGGAAAAAGCTGCTCAAGGTTTCGTTTTTCTTTGCTAGGCATATGGGCGAAACATACGTAGCAATACTGTTGACACTTTCAGTTACAGTCGCCCAACCCTTTTCGAGGGCTCGAACATCAGGCACACTCATACCCATCATATGGATATAGGAGTCAGGCAGGGGCTTTGGCAAATGAAGCTTGTACCAGTGGTTTGTATCATTGTCCTGAATTGCATTTGTGGTCGAGTTATTCAATTCCCGCTTACGCAGTGGCAATTTGAAATTTTGAGATGGTAGTTCTGCATAGCGATAGCAAAGCCCTGCTTTAGTAGTGTCCATCATGGTGTTCACACCAACTTTAAATGGCACCATGATGTCAGTAAGTTTGGCTCTGGTATTTCTAGGCCCAACCCCTCCATAGTCGCTGGATTTCGAAGGATTGGCTTTTTGCCAATCTGCCCAGATTTTATCGATGAATGCGTGGTGAAGCCAAAATAATGGGCTGTTGTCAGGTAGTATCTAGGCGTTAGTATTTGTGATTTTCGATAGCAAGAGCAGGAAACTTACTCATTGGTACTGGTAGCAAAAGACATGTCCCCTTCGTTTCCACCAATACCGATGTGAACAACACCATGGGGTGGCGACTCGATATTTCTGCGCAGGGTATCAAAGTTGGTAGCATTCTTGATGGTGTATTGCAATGTCTCTGGAGAATAAAACGCCTCTATGGTATTGGGAGCAGTACCATCAAACTGTCGTTTGAGGCAGTGAACATTGGGATATCTCATGGTCCAGTTTGCGAATGGGCCATCTTCAAGGCAGTAGTTTCTGCTCGAGACACCGTTGCCACCAAAGTAATTTTTCGAAAATATGATACTTTCTTCTGGCGATTGAGAGTCCAGGCTCCAGTCCTGTGAAAAAGTCAATATTGAACATCAATGTCTTGCACGAATTGATCTTCTGCTTACCCAGTAAGGCAAGTATACACTCGGGTTTTTCTTTTGTAGGGCTAGCTCGAATTCTCTTATGAATTTTCGATGCCAAGGAAAGAAAGCAGCGTTGTTATGAGCTTCATTAAAATATGTTGCATGGATATTGGCGAGGTTGTCATACTCCGTAGGCGAAGGGCCCGTGTGAAGGTCCTGGATTGCTTTGATAAATGTCTGTAACTGCGCGGGGCTAAGAGAACGGATTTCCTGGCGCATTGCTATCTGGCTACAGGATTGAGACCACACTTCGAATGGTGCGCCAGCAAGTAAAGTACACAGAAAGATTTTGATATAAATATGCATTTTCGAGGGCTCTAGGCAATTATGTGATAAATTCTAACGACGCAAACGGTTTTATATCCGACAGGTCTCCTTTACTTCGTATGAAGATTATCGTCTATAATCCAAAGATTGCATCCCCAGTGTGAAGAGGTTTTACATCACTATATTTCGGCAAACACACAAAACGAGCAACACAAAATCTTAATCAGTATTTAACGAACTTATCCAATGATGTGAGTATTCCATAATTATGGTTGGAAGGAATAACAACTTCGACCTATCATGAGACATCAAGACCTTTGTTAGCCATCTAATATCCCTAGCGATATTAGCTCAATTTTCTACCCTCCATGTTACCGATGGGCCTTGAATACGGCACAACATCATGGGTCTTGACGTGGTGTTCCTGAGACAGTGCAAATTATGTAAACATGGAAAATAAATATCCTCAGAGCACTCCTCGCGAAGCAATATTGGTCTCAATATTTCGCACTAATCCGTCGATCTCTAAACCTGGGGAGTAAGTGATTAACATGGGAATGCCCTTACTCCTCATATCATTGGTCTCTAATAAATATTTATCCCAGCTCTTGGATATCAAACTGAATCTAGATTTTACACTCCTGATACCATCTTAATTGGCTGCTGTATATTGTTTTAGGAGCGATTCTTGTAATTGCAGTTTTCTCGACTTGGCAATCAAGGTCATTGCAGATAATGCTGTCGCGAAGGAAAAGTCACTTGACCAACGGAAAGCAGCTTCGAGAGTCGCAACACCTCAGTTCACCATATCAATCCTGATAAGAAGCCCGGGATAGCTAGGCCTAAAGATGCCGTACAGCTTTTGTACCCGGAAGCGTCCGAGTGATATCAGACCCTTTGGGCACTGATGAAAGTAGCGAATACAGCGGGAATCTGCCAAATATCCGGGTTCAGTCCAAGTCATCAGAATAAGTAACCATATCAGGGCAAAGAGAATCGCAGTAAGCGTTTCGTACCTCAAACATGCTTGCTCTTGCGCATAGGCATGGATCGAAACACTCTGATGAGGCCCGGTTGCTCGACCTCATGGTAGGCTAGTTTCAATACACTACGTGTTTCATATTACTGATGTGAAATCTTGTTTGGCAGTGAGCCAAACCTGAAATCTTTGGCAATAAAATAAAGATAGCGTTGGGTAGTGGTGGTGGTTCGACTTCCATTCTTGTGGCTCCCACCGTCATTTGGCTTCTTTGAATTGATTTGGTGCCTTCATCAAGGATTTCATTCATTTAGAGTATTACAATGAGAGCCAATCATTGCCTTGGTCAGGGAATCCTTCTTATCTGCTCATTTTTTTGGACATTCGTCGCAGGTGATGAGTTTCTGCTGCGGAATGTTGACCTTCTATGGGCACCCGGTGCACAACCAATATCATGCCCATCTCCACCACCACCTCAAGGCTGGCTTGACGATATCGGCTGCTCGAAGATCCGACTCGAGGCAAATGGCGTCTATGCCCCTTGTTGCGATTTGAAGGACCTTTGTTACAAAACTTGCGGTGCCAGTAAATATACATGTGAGAACCAATTTCGATTGTGTATGCGAGGTTTCTGCCCCATCGCCACTGCAGAGTCTCTGGACGATTGCGTTCCACTTTATCAGAATGCTACTGTATTCGCAAGAAGAAATCTTGGGCGCGCTAGGGATTTTTCGTGCGAGACTTACATCACTGCGCAAAGAATCAATGGCTGCGTTCCTTGGATGGCTACCATACCAACGATAGAGAATGTTTTTGGAAAACGAACCCATTGAGCAGCTTGATTCACCTCTTGGACTATTAGAGAATCTTCGGAAATTAGTAGATCCTGATAATCCATCAAGCAGGCTAATCGTGCCACATAATATAATCTTAAAATAAACTGAACTTATCGTCAAGATGCGCAACTGCCTCATTTACGGCTCCTTGAAATCAATATGGGCCTGGTTAAACTACGGAGCGCTGATTTCATCATATCACGGGACTCGCATACTAGTCACGGCCAGCCTTCCAGTTCCATTTCTGCGAGTGGGTCATTTTTGGGAATCCTCACCATGTGGATACGAATACGGTATGCCCACTGCAGTTTCGGGTTGTTGTGATCATGCTATACTGGGATTGCCACCGAAATAGGCTACTGATATCACATTTAGGGGTGGTGTTTTTGCACTGTTTCCCAGGAATAGGCCAGATATGGAAAATCAAGGAAGGATGAAATATCGGTGTTCGGAACATTCAAGTCATCAGTCTGATTCAAATCACCGCCGTATTTACTATCTATATTGTGGCGCGTCTTGAAGGGCCCATGTAGGCAACCAAGCTATCTGAACCCAGCCTTGCGATGCCAGGCTTAGCGCATGGCTTCTTCACCCCAATATTCCCCATACCGCGTACACCGGGTGAAAATCTTCGGAATAAACGAGTATTAAGCCACGAAGAAGGTCGCACAACCTGCTATTCAGTCCTGATGATTCGCGCGGGACTCCCGTCCTTGTAGAGATCATTTGATTGCCATTGCAATCCTATTCAATGGACGAGATAGCCACTTGTTAAAATTAAGGAAGGTCAAGTGTACATTCCTCTACCCGGTTTGGTAACTAGAATCGGTTTATCTGATGATATTTAACCAGTCTCCGAAATGTTCCGTGTCAGAAGATATGGTCAGGTAGAATATAAAATAGGCTTGACGATGTCGAGGCAGAACAGCGAAGAACGATCATGACTGTTGAACAAAATCAACCAAAAGACTTGGATTGGGTAAATTTAGATTTCAGGTATCGCCCTACCAATTGCCACATCAAGTATACTTGGCGCAATGGCGAATGGAACAAAGGCGAGTTGGTGGCCGAGCCCTACGTGACCATCCACATTGCCGCTACTGCTCTTCATTACGGCCAGGAATGCTTCGAAGGAATGAAGGCCTACCAATGCAAAGACGGAAAGGTACGCATTTTCCGCGCCAGCGCTAACGCAGAGCGTATGCAACACTCAGCCAGGGCTGTTTCTATGCAAGCACCACCGGTAGATGTGTTTATTGAAGCTGTCGAGAAGGTGGTCAAGGAAAATCGCGAATATGTACCTCCTTATGGTAGTGGCGGCTCCCTTTATATCCGTCCTATTCTGTTTGGATCAGGCCCACAAGTAGGAATTCGCCCTGCAGAAGAGTACACCTTCATAGTCTTCTGCGTTCCAGTTGGCGACTACTACCAAGGCGGAGTTAAGCCTGTTCCAGCTCTCGTGATTGATGATTTCGACCGTACCGCTCCTCAGGGTGTTGGGTCTGCCAAAGTCGGCGGGAACTATGCTCCCTGTCTCATCTCCAATATCGCTGCGCATGACCAGGGATATGCTATCATTTTGTTTTTGGACTCCAAGACTCACACTTACGTTGAGGAATTCGCTACCTCAAACTTCTTGGCCATCACTCATGACCCCGATGGTGAGAAGTGCACCTTAGTTACACCAGATTCTCCTTCTATTCTGCAATCGATCACTCGTCGTACCTTGTGCGAACTCGCCGAATCGTTTGGATGGAACGTGGAGGTGCGTCCGGTTGCTTTCAAGGAAGTTGAAGAAAACAAATTCAACGAGATTGTCGCTTGTGGTACTGCTGTAGTGGTTACCCCCATTAAAAGTATCGTTCGTGGAAACAAGGTGATTGTAACCAGCGAGAAGGAAGGGTTGGATGTCGGATTTGAAAGGCTCTACCGCGCTATCCGTGGTATTCAAACCGGTGATATTGAAGATAAGTTCGGATGGATGACTCCCAAAGAGGGTTTATAAATCTTGACCTGTTTCGATTCGGTTGCGGCCTGTAATATACATTATCACTAAATAGATCCTATGACTTAGAATAAACTGCATCGAGATACAACTCAATTTTCAGATAAGGTCATTTATACCTTGTGAAATTAGCTTGGTACTACACATATTCCAGGCACCCTTTGCCCTGCGGCGAAATCGTCCCCTTGAGCGACACGGCTCCTTATGTATATTCCAAAAGCACTTCAGACCGTTTGCTGGATCAGGTATTACAAGAAAGTGCAGGCAGAACATCGTAGTATCCATACGAACGAGTCCTTCACGTCTTATCCTGCCTATACTAGTATCAGCAGGTTTTGATGTTACTCATTACTCGATTAATCGGTGATACATCTTGTGGGATCATTTCAGAACAGACAGATGATAATATCCGATCATTCGCTGATCCTTCAAGCCTAGCTCATGCTACAATATATTATACCAAGAGTATCCAGCACTAAACCCATGACGTAACTCCTACTTGTTGGAGCAGGTTTCCGATATGGAATATCCCACAGCCAAATGAGGCAGTTGCTTGGGCTGTTTTGATACTGGTATCACCAGAGAAAATCCTGTAAGCAGGTATTTGGAATCATTGTTTCGGCCAACATGAAGTGCAAGGGTATGTTATTGAAAGAAGGAACAGCACAGATGTCAAGTGTGGCTATCCTGCATTGGTTTAGAATTGCCTTTTAATGTGCAATAGCAGCAGCAAAGCCATTCAGTGACCAGCAGTCTCAAGGAGTTGTCCGTAGGGGATGTAATCGCAAAATGAATTCAGGTGGAAACCTGATCGGAAGGAGTGGACATATAGTATCAAAATCTAACCCCACAGAACCGGGTTCAACAGAACGAAAGAATTATTAAAAAAGAATGGCCCTTCAATGGTATTTGTGAGAAGTGATTCCTAGCCCTAACAAAGATAACTCAAAAATACATATTCACAGATTTTCGATCGCCCGCAACAATATTAGATTTCAGCGTGAGAAGTTTACTCATTTCGTCATATAGCCACGGCCATGGACGAACGCTGCCCCCGGGTCCACTGAGATTGAGCCTTGGGAATGGGGATGCTCCTCAATTGAGTATATCAACTTATTCAATCGTGGCTCGGACAATCGACGATATTGAAGTCGAGAATATTCCATACCACTAGCAACAGTCATGCCGTTTGCGTATTTGGGTTGGCTCTGGTATTCGCTGTTTGTCCTAGGATTCACGCCTGAGGTTGCGACCTGATGGTAACCGGAATTAGTCTCATCCTCGACAATAGTAGCCAGTTGGGTTTTTTCTTCATCAAGGTAGTTCATTCCAACAAATGCAGCCATAAACTCAGGAGGACATGAATTCCTTCGTGTAGATGTTGCCACCAAGGGCGGCTGACCAATAGACCGATTGCCATCACCGATGTCACTTGGCGTGTGAAGCCCATGGCTGATTATCGAATTATAGGAATGCATGTAGTTGTGGATTTGCTCAGGCATCGAGGCACCGGTTACGGGAGTGAGTGGAGTCACTTCGGACCCAGGAACAGTTCCTGGCATAGGACTAAGCAAGCTGGAGGAGTAGGATGCTGCCTTACTAGAAGCTGGATTGTATTGGCTACAACTTCCATTATGGCCTGGGAGAGAATTGGCTCGCTCTCGGAATTCTTGCGTACGCCCATTGGGTTCCATACGAGTGTAAGTTTGCTGGTGGTAGTAGAGTTGAGATTCCAAGGATCTTTTGCGCTGCTGCTCCGAAGTATTGTGGAGTTCACGGCGGGCTTGATGCTGGTGCATCATCAACTCATACTGCTCAGGCGTAGATGCGATCTTCAGGTTCTCTGGGCTTCGTTTCTGTCTATTCTTTCGGAGCATATCTCCAGGGGAATCGGAAAAATGGGCAACTTCTGATGATTTTGAGTTCTCTTGCGAGGCAAAGTATGCGGTGTTGAGGTCGAAAGCTGAAAAAAGCACCGAGTCTCTGGTCCTATCGAAAGGTTGGGAAGATTTGTCCAAGGTCATATTCTGGTGCCTGGAATCAGTGTTATGCGTGTTTGAGTCATAGTCAAGGCCATGAAGGGAAAAATGGGAGGATTCATTCAGCAAAGGATTGCTTATATGTATATCGCTGGAATGTATGGTATCTGCTTGACCACCAATCTCTAGAGAGGCTGCGTCGGACTTCCCTCCAGTCATCCGTTGATTTTTGGCCTTCGCACGTCGATTTTGAAACCACACTTGAACTCCTCTCAGCGTCATATCCAGTTCTTGAGCCAATTGCTTTCTTAAGGCACTGTTGGGCTTTGGGTTTTCGTGAAATGTACGCTCTAATACTTTGAATTGACTCTTTTTTGTGCGTTTTCGGGTTTTTACCTCGAATGGGTTGTAGAATGAGGTGCGAAATTCCCCGTGGGGAGATTGGTGAAACGTTTCGAACATGGAGACAGTATTAGCCTGGCTATACGGAGAGGCGCTTGAGGAAGGGTGTCCGAAATTCATTGTCCACTACTGAGTCAAGAATTGTTTGTGTTGTCAACTTCGATCCCGGATTTCTCGAGCGTCAAGATCGTATTCAACTTTGGTCACTGCAAGGAATACAACGTATGCCGAAATCAAGACAATAACTGATGTATAGTAGTACGAAAGCCACTCGACTGCGATTAAAGGGCAAGAAGAAGTATACGAGGGACAAATATGCGTGTGGTCGCCAGAGAGAAAGTATTTCTAACCAGTTGAGTTGATGAGCATCGGGGAATTGGCGGTATAAGTACTTTCGGATCCAACCCACTCACCCTGGGTAGGTGAAACGAACCAATTTCGCCGGCTGATAAATATTAGAATGAAAAGATTGATCTTGATTCACTGAAACTCAGATTTTGATAATAAGGAAAAAACTGGTGTGCAAGTAAGCCAAGCCCCTTTCCATCCACACTAAATAAAGACAAGCGAGGGTATTGATAATTGTTGGGCACGCAAATTTCGGTATTCCACGACTCTGCAGGATCAATGGTTTTACTCCAAGATACTACCAAGGAGCCATTCATAGAGAAGCTCCCCGCACACGGCAATATTCATTGCATTCAGGGGATAGGTCAACCAAGTACAAAGAAGGCAAACCAATCTTATCGAAACAAGGTCATTTCCTACTTAAATGCGCCGAACATAGCTCAGCAAGCAATTATCGGCTGAGACACACTGGTTATCTTTATTAGCCCATTCCAATTGGGCTTGCGGGTATTGATTGTAGTGACTCTACGGACAACGAATGCAGTTTAAAACAATCCGGTTCTCTAATCAAATGAATTGGTATTCCTGTTGCAATGGGGGACGTGATATTGATTTAGAATGGGAAACGATTCTGATTCTGATCCCAATCGAGGAGGCAGAAACCTTGCATTCAACGTATAGCTATGAAGCTCACTCGGATCAGGAGGCTCATGTGTGCACACGCTTGGATCATTGAGCACTGAGTAATCTCACAAGAAGCCAGGTGTTCTGAGGTTTCAACAACAAAAATAGTCCCATGCTCTGAATGAAACAGCACAATCTACCCGAGCAAGATGATGCACCAGAATACTGGGGAGTCCGATAGTCTACCACCAAGTCGGCCCTGGCTACAGATTCATGCTTCGGATGCCAGACAGCGTCGCATGTAGCGCGCCTTGCAAACGGGGGTTGGGGTGCCTGTTCACCATCAGAGACGGGTTGCTGGGTAGTAAGGCCCAGTCGTCTGGGATTAGGCGTCAAGCCGGGTTTTCGAAGCGCTTGGACGAGCATGAGACCGACTCATCCAGGAGTACTAAATTAAAAAGCTATTAGCCAATTTCTGACAAATTAACAGGCGACTCCTTGAATTAAATGTACCCAGATGGCAAGGTGCTAGGTAATGAAAGTAAACGCGTACATGCTGACAAATTAGTACCCGTCGGAATATAAAGTCCTAACCGAGACGCTAATGTGTTTTGACTATGCGTGATCCATAAGTAAATCTTAATCTTACCATTGTTGCCCGGGCTCTTCTATATAGGCTACAATACTGTAAACTAGTCTGGTAATCTAGCCACCTTAGGCCTATTATCATAACTTGAAAGTAGCCTTGCGTACATTGCATGCCAATTCCTGCTTTCCTGCCACACTCCGTATTGCGGCCGTAGGGGGTTTCGCAAATGTTAGAATTCAAAGGGCCAGACACGAAGAAAGGAGACAGGTCGACTAGACTAATGTCGGAATCCACATGGGTCAGTGGCAAATTGGATTAATGAGTTCGATCCAACATCGGATGCTCTTAGAGTCAATATCCCTGATTTTTCTGAACGTCACTCTGTAAGACCCTACCATGTTCTCACCCTTAAGGATTGCTATTTGTACATCCCCGACCAATGG
Organism: Basidiobolus meristosporus CBS 931.73; assembly: GCA_002104905.1. NCBI lineage: Eukaryota > Fungi > Basidiobolomycota > Basidiobolomycetes > Basidiobolales > Basidiobolaceae > Basidiobolus > Basidiobolus meristosporus. The sequence goes on along the minus strand of MCFE01000564.1, from coordinate 207 downwards.
CTCGTTTTCGATATGCTCTAGTGGATCTAAGCCTCCACCGATCTCTCAGATCATCCTATGTGGTTCGTCCATCGAGTGTGTGGGGTAGCAACCAGTGTTCAGTTCAGTATATGATCAAGAATCATACGTACTTGATCCATGGCTATCAGTCAAGATTAGCATATCCATGATGTACATAGTTGCCTCAATACAGCGTTCTCGACCGTG